>CM053027.1:28436824-28583678 GCA_028564925.1 Lithobates sylvaticus
TCAGTGCCTGTAGTTGAGTGGGTGTCAGACTTGGGTCTCAGTCATTGAGGTGGGTGGGTGTCAGTCTGGAGTCCCATTGGTTGGGCTGGTTGAGTCAATCCGAAATGTCAATAACTGGCTGGAAGTGAGTGGGTGTCAGTCTTGGGTCTCAGTGGTCGGGGTGGTTGGGTGTCAGTCTGAGGTGTCAGTGGCTGGAGGTGAGTGGGTGTCAGTCTTGGGTCTCAGTGGTCGGGGTGGTTGGGTGTCAGTCTGAGGTGTCAGTGGCTGGAGGTGAGTGGGTGTCAGTCTTGGGTCTCAGTGGTTGGGGTGGTTGGGTGTCAGTATGGGGTTTCAGTGGCCGGAGGTGAGTGGGTGTCAGTCTTATGGCTCAGCGGTTGTGGTGGTTGTATTTCATTCTGGGGTGTCAGTGGCTGGCGGTGGGTATCAGTATTTTGTGTTTACAATACAACAGAGAGGTCACTTAACAGGGGACCCAGTAGTATCTAGTGGAGATCACTGTAATAGCCATGTATATTACAGTGATTTCCAGTGGGGATCCCACAGGTATAGCACATACATACTTACATTGGCCCAGGTTGGAACAATGTAACTATGTAAAAATGACCATACCTGGCTCTCAGCTTTACAGCAGTATTAAACCCAAAAGCAAACATTTATACAATTGCAGCTTACCAATTTTTAGATGTGATGGCTGCATTACGTGGATGTAAACCCAATGTCATCCTTTCTAAACTAATGCCATAGGGGTTATCTATAAGGATATACGTGCCTCCTGCATTGTATCTTTACCTGTCAAATATCTCCTCTCTGTCTGTTATGAGACCCGAAAAACTGCAGATTCTGTGGGTGGGTCTGTTGTCTGGAGCTTGGTGGGTGGAGTCGTGATGTCAGTAGTCTCCCCGCCCACCTCTACACTCCCCTTATCAACATGCATTTCTCCTGTGTATTTCTTACACTGAACTTCTGCTATGATCTCTAACATCCAGTGAAAAGACAGGAAAGTAACCACATGACTTCAGCATGCCCAATTATGCTGAGGTGTGGAACATCCAATCCTGGCAGAGCAGCAGAAGAAAGGAGTAGGAGGGAATTAAAAAATAATGCATGTCTCTTAGGCTAGTGAACGAGATATGTAAATCACGTGTCACTCACAGCAAGGGGGAGGATTTGACAAAGTTTTTCTCTGTTTGTCAAGATTTATCTCACTGAACAATAAAAGAGGATTGCTCAGAGCTGGATTAACTCTTTTGCCGCGTAAACACGATCGGAATTTCCGATGGAAACAGTGCGATGGGAGCTTTTCATCGTATTTTCCGACCGTGTGTATGCCCATCGGTCTTTTTCTGTGGGAATTTCCGACGGACTTTGGATTGAGAACCTGTTCTTAATTTTTCCGACGGAAAACCTTTCTATCGGATTTTCCGATCGTGTGTATGCAATTCCGACACGCAAAATTTCCGACGCATGCTCGGAAACAATTCGACGCATGCTCAGAAGCATTAAACTTCCCTTTTATAGTGCAGTTAAACGTTTTTTTTCAGGCGTGGTGTTATTGACCGTCGGAATTTGGTGTGACCGTGTGTAGGCAAGACAGTTTGAGCGAAATTCCGTCGGAATTCCGTCGGGAAAACCATCAGAGCTTTTTCCCACGAGAATTCCGACCGTGTGTACGCGGCATAAGTGGCAAGACTGGGCTCAAATGATAGGAAATCTTATACTCTACATTATGAAATAAAAAAAAAAAAAAAATTCGGGTTTACATCCACTTTAGGTTTATTTTTTGTGCTTTTTTTTCCCTTTATCTTCACCTGGTGATCCTGCCAGTATGTCTGTTTTTTTTTCAACTTTAACAGACCAACCATTCAGGGTGGTGACGCCATATATGTTTGTTACTGGCAGGATCACCAGGTGAAATAAAGCCTAAAAAAAATAAATAAAACTGATGCAGCCACACACATTCTGCAATATATTATATTACATTTTTATTTTTGGGTTTAATACCGCTTTAAGTATGCATGAAATAAATCATTATTTCAGCGCTGTTAGATTGTAGTGACTCATCACATGTTGCGCACCATTATGTTCTCTTCGCTCCTCGTCTGTCACTCTGAGACAATCAGGAATACCATTCATGCAATTTTAATGTTCGGAGAGAAAATGGTCCCATTAGCCCAAATCCTGCGGGATTAACCTGCCTCTCCTCATTGCGTTTTTTTTTTTTGTAATGGGGCTGTTTAATTTCCCCGATGCCGGTAAAATTCCCATCCTCCGAGCTACACAAAGTAAATTTATTTTTACACATAAAACATCTTGTTTACTGCATTATTTATGTCCTGACATCCCCTTTACAATCACTTAAAGAACAAACGTGTTTTAAATCACTTAAGTCCCAGCGCGGGCGACCCGAGGGTGAGAAATGTGTAGTGAGTGGCGGGAATTCTCTCCACTCCCGCTAACGCTTAGTAAATTGCTTTCCTAAAAGGACTAGGCGTCTACACTGCGGACTGTGAAATTGGAGTTTTATGCAACTCTTCCATGGCTTGGTTATAAACCGCGGAGCTGATATGGCGATATTTTTTGACTGCCGTGCGCATTTAGGAACTCTGTACACTTCTGTTATATTATCAGCCAAAGAAAACTGCAAGACAACAATACAAATTATTGATACTCCTACTAAGCAGATACTATGTATACAGTATTATATCATTTAAAGCTGAATATTAGGGAAACAGCTAAATACAAAGATTAAAATATAAAATACAGTGTGTGTGTATATGTATATATACATATATATACAGTGCCTTGCGAAAGTATTCGGCCCCCTTGAACTTTTTAACCTTTTGCCACATTTCAGGCTTCAAACATAAAGATATAAAATTTAATTTTTTTGTGAAGAATCACCAACAAGTGGGACACAATTGTGAAGTCGAATGAAATCTATTGGATTGTTGAAACTTTTTTTAACTAATAAAAAAATGAAAAATGGGGCGTGCAAAATTATTCGGCCCCCTTGCGTTAATACTTTGGAGAGCCACCTTTTGCTGCGATTACAGCTGCAAGTCGCTTGGGGTATGTCTCTATCAGTTTTGCACATCGAGAGACTGAAATTCTTGCTCATTCTTCCTTGCAAACAGCTCGAGCTCAGTGAGGTTGGATGGAGAGCGTTTGTGAACAGAAGTTTTCAGCTCTTTCCACAGATTCTCGATTGGATTCAGGTCTGGACTTTGACTTGGCCATTCTAACACCTGGATACGTATATTTGTGAACAATTCCTTTGTAGATTTTGCTGTAAGTTTGGGATCATTGTCTTGTTGGAAGATAAATCTCCGTCCCACTTTCAGGTCTTTTGCAGACTCCAACAGGTTTTCATCCAGAATGGTCCTGTATTTGGCTGCATCCATCTTCCCCTCAATTTTAACCATCTTCCCTGTCCCTGCTGAAGAAAAGCAGGCCCAAACCATGATGCTGCCACCACCATGTTTGACAGTGGGGATGGTGTGTTGAGGGTGATGAGCTGTGTTGCTTTTACGCCAAATCGTTTTGCATTGTGGCCAAAAAGTTCGATTTTGGTTTCATCGGACCAGAGCACCTTCTTTCACATGTTTGGTGTGTCTCCCAGGTGGCTTGTGGCAAACTTTAGACGAGACTTTTTATGGATATCTTTGAGAAATGGCTTTCTTCTTGCCACTCTTCCATAAAGGCCAGATTTGTGCAGTGTACGACTGATTGTTGTCCTATGGACAGACTCTCCCACCTCAGCTGTAGTTCTCTGCAGTTCATCCAGAGTGATCATGGGCCTCTTGGCTGCATCTCTGATCAGTCTTCGCCTTGTCTGAGCTGAAAGTTTAGAGGGACAGCCAGGTCTTGGTAGATTTGCAGTGGTCTGATACTCCTTCCATTTCAAAATGATCGCTTGCACAGTGCTCCTTGGGATGTTTAAAGCTTGGGAAATCTTTTTGTATCCAAATCCGGCTTTAAACTTCTCCACAACAGTATTACGGAGCTGCCTGGTGTGTTCCTTGGTCTTCATGATGCTCTCTGCGCTTTCAACAGAACCCTGAGACTATCACAGAGCAGGTGCATTTATACAGAGACTTGATTACACACAGGTGGATTCTATTTATCACCATCAGTCATTTAGGACAACATTGGATCATTCAGAGATCCTCGCTGAACTTCTGGAGTGAGTTTGCTGCACTGAAAGTAAAGGGCCGAATAATTTAGCATGCACCACTTTTCAGTTTTTTATTTGCTAAAAAAGTTTAAAATATCCAATAGATTTCGTTCCAATTCACAATTGTGTCCCACTTGTTGGTGATTCTTCACAAAAATTAAAATTTTATATCTTTATGTTTTAAAGCCTGAAATGTGGCAAAAGGTTGAAAAAGTTCAAGGGGGCCGAATACTTTCGCAAGGCACTGTATGTGTATGTGTATATATATATATATATATATATATATATATATATATATATATATACATGGGGGGTGGGGGGGCCGCAGGGCTCCCCTGCCCCAAATCACCCACCCCTCCATGTTGAGGGCATGCGGCCTGGTGCGGTTCAGGAGGAGGGGGCGCTTGCTCGTCCCCACCCCTTTTCCTGACCGGCCAGCCTGCGTGCTCGGATAAGGGTCTGGTATGGATTTTGGGAGGACCCCCACACTGTTTTTTGGGCGTTGGGGGTTCCCCTTAAAATCCATATCAGACCGAAGGGCCTGTATGCTCTTGGAGGGGGAACCCATGCCCTTTTTTTATTTAAAATTTAGCGTGGAGTTCCCGCTCAAGATTCATACCAAATCATACTTTATTGAAGTCGGACGCGTCTTTGACTTCAAGTCGCAGGGCAAAGTCTGATCCAAAGTAAGATTAGTGTTGTGTCGCACCGGTGTAAACCCGGCCTGATACCCCTAATACCCCATACACACGGTCGGCTATTCCGATGGAAAAAGTCCGATCTGATTATGTTGTCAGAAAATCCGATCGTGTGTGGGCTCTAGCGGGCTTTTTCCGTCGGAAATTGAGAGCAGGATCTAAAATTTTCCCAAAAACAAAATCCGATCGGACTTTTTCTGATCATGTGTAGAGAGTTCCGATGCACAAAGTGCCACGCATGCTCAGAAGAAATTTGGAGACGAAAGCTATTGGCTACTGGCCTCTACGTAGTCCCGTCGTACGTTTTATACGTCACCTTGTTCGGAACGATCGGATTTTCCGACAACTTTGTCCGACGTGTGTGTGCAACACCAGTTTCGGACAAAATCCGTCTGAAAAAATCTGACGGATTTTGTGGTCGGAATGTTTTACTTCCTCTTTGTTTCCCTGCAAAGGTAAAGCATAATGGGCTACTATGCATTGCATCACATTGCATAGTAGCCCATTGTGTCACTTGCCTGAAACCGAAGCCTGCGATGTCCCCGATTTCCTCACTGGCAGGAAGTGCCCATTCTTTACCCCTGCGCAAGGGCCGAATACATCGGCGCATGCGCAGAAGACGGTATCGTTCGGGGACATAGTAAATATCTCCTAAACCATGTAGGTTTAGGAGATATTTCTTGGACCTACAGGTAAGCCTTAATCTAGGCTTACCTGTAGGTGAAAGTGGTCTGTAAGGGTTTACAACCACTTTAAAGAGGAAGTAAAGCCGATTTAAAAAATAAAAACGGGTGCGCATGCGCGGGATCTCGGAGGTGGACGCGTTCTAGCCGAGCTCCGCACGCTCCAGTCCTAATAGCTTACATCTAGCCAGACAGCAGACTTACGGACGACCGCACACAACGACCTGTCATCCCAGAGGGGAATGAACAGAAGGGCGCAAGGACAACCGAAAAAGGGACAAAAGAAACAGCCAAAAACAAACGGAGGTCCGGGACCCTCCGCAGATACTAGGCCGCATTCAAAGATGGCACCGGGATGGCCCGACACACGAGGCAGCACGGCCTCCAAAAATGACCAGACGCCGCACCAGCCATACAAAACGGGACTCCCCACACAGTCAAGGGACCCATTTTCGTCCCAATCTACAGCCGACCTTGAGACCGATCGGAGGGGAGAGTCACATTTACAGCCCTTATCCCCGGGCAGCTATATGGCATCACAGGAACTGGTAGATTCCCCTAGATCCTCTATGGACGGGAATATGGCTGAAATAGCCGAGGCCCTGTTTAGCCAGACAAGCCAAAATACAGCTACACCTCCACAAGTCCAACAAGCACACTACTCCCCAGATGCACTACTACTAGCACGCTTCTCCACAATGCTTCAACAAGAGCTTGCTAAGGCCTGCACCCTTATAACAACAGATTTAAAGAGGGACATACATAGCTTTGGGGAACGTTTTGACCAGATAGAAACCAAGTTGGACAATACTGTTAAAAAGGTCAACCAGAATGCCACCATGATAACAGACCTCCAGGATAGGTTGGAAGAGGCCTACACAAAAATAGAAGATTTGGAAAATCGCTCTCGCCGTTATAACATACGGATACGGGGTCTGCCAGAAACCCTCACTGACCTTGAAGAGGTCATGCGAGAACTAATGACAGAGCTAATTCCAGACATACCACCCCATCACTTGGAAATAGACCGTATTCACAGAGCCTTAACAGCCCCGAGATCTGATGGCCTGCCACGTGATATAATAGCTAAGCCACATTACTATAGTGTAAAGGAAAAGATGATGTATGCTGCACGCAATAGAAAAGACCTGACCATACAGGGTGCAGGTATACAGCTATTTACAGATCTAGCACCATCGACCATACAGAAACGCAGAACATTGAGACCCCTTCTACAACAATTGGCGAATAAACAAATAAAATATAGATGGGCATTCCCTTTCAAGTTATCTTTTACCTTCAAAGGACGGTCCTACTCTTTTTCAACTTTTCAAGCAGGCAAAGACCTCCTGAGTGAACTAGGAATACTTACACACGACTCACTAGCTACATCGCCTCGACGGGCAGACCAACGACCTCTTTCACCCCTGTGGCAAGAACCCAAGCAATCGCAATCCAGAAAATCGCACCGTATCACCTGAAAGCACCCCTAACAACCATGGACCCTTCAAAGGTCAGGCATAAACCCTGATGAAGAATAGAAACCTTAACTGATCCCAGGAAAGACCCCTGGGGACCATGTAGGTCACCTCCCAGGGGAATGAGCCTGCGACACTGGCTACATAACCCATACAAACACAAGCCAAGAAATGCCCCTATTTTTGTTTTTGTGTTTGTTTTAGTTTTTGTTTTTGATCTCGATTTTTGATTCTTGCTCTTTGACATCTGATTCATAATCTTAGAATTTGGATTTTTGTCTGCTGATTTTTGCTCTATCTTTTTTGATTCCCTTTGACACTAGATGAATGCGTCTCGACCGCCCACAGTGGCACATAAGGACAGTCCCAAAATTGCTATTTTACTTTCTTATATTTAATTTTCTTTTTGATTTTTGATAACAAATCTTGATATAGCACTGGAACTTTTCTGAAATGTGAAGAAACCATCCCCAGCACATGGACCATATTCAGCTTTTCTTTTTTTGACCAATAGGGAAAGGCCCCTCCAAAGGAGGCGAGTTTGCCTCCTGAAAAGTTGTGTCCCCGGGGCAGGAGTAACCGATGGGGACCCTGCCTGCCCCGGGGCCACAACAAACGAGAGGCCTGACCAAATGCAAAGTCCTTCATATACTGTCCCGTCCTAAAAGAAGCCTTAATAATAATTGATAATATGTATTTAACATGCTAGTCTGATTATAGGCCTAGTTACATGGGCCGGAGCGGTAATACATGTCGCACGCTTGCAAGAATATCTATCCTCCAAGGAGGATGATACGCTTGCACCAATTACCCCGGATATTTAGTCCGGAGGGGGATTACCCCCAGTTATTTAATATTATAAGCAAACCCACTAGGTTTGAATGTTGCAGCCTAAGGCTGTTGAGTTATTTATGTTATTTACTATATTCTCTTTTTCTCCCTTTTTCTATCCTTCTATCCCTCCCCCGACAAGCTCTGGTCCAAAATCCTACCCATAGATTGAAGCACAAACAAGAAAACGAAAGGCCAACCATAACCTCCTTTACGCCACCGGTTAATCTGCAAATACAAGGTAAGAGTGCTCTGCCCAATCACGATGGCTAATAGATACTCCACAGACTATTCGATCATAACACACAACGTCCATGGGTTTAATTCTCCCACTAAAAGGACTAAGGCATACCAGTTCTACCATAGGCAAAAAGCAGATGTCCTGCTATTACAGGAAACCCATTTTACCAAGGCCTCGGCCCCTAGATACCTAAATGTAAGATACCCACAAACATTTCTAGCCTGTGGCCCACAGAAGAAGGGAGGAGTGGCGGTCTGCTTTTCAAAGCGGACCCCCTTTACCCCCATCTCGATAATCAAAGACAAAGCAGGGAGGTACCTAATGGCCATAGGCCGCCTACATGATAGACTGGTCTCATTCATATCATACTATGCCCCAAACACAGGACAAGTAGAATTTTTTAGGCGGATGTTTCACATACTGATGCCCAAGGCCCAAGGACAAGTTATACTAGGAGGAGACAGCAACATATCCTTGGACAGGACCATGGATAAATCAGACACCGCTAGACCGATCCTACGACGCCCCCCTAACGACAGTAGCAAAATAGCCCGTCTCATTCACCATCATGATCTTATTGATACCTGGAGGGAACATAACCCCACTGTAAGAGACTTTACTTTTTACTCGCAGGCACATCATACCTACTCCAGAATTGACCACATATTAGTACACACCTCCTTACTCCCATATATTACATCAGTTAAAATACTTAATACACCCTGGTCAGACCATTCCCAGATAAAACTAGTGACTAAAGGATTGTGGACAAAGGCGACCCCTTCGCCTTGGCGTCTCAATGCTAATTTACTCACCGACCCCATCATATACACCGAAATAGAAAAGGAAATACAGGAATATTTTAGAAATAATAAACCCCAAGACACCACCCCAGTCAATAACTGGGCGGCCCATAAGGCAACCATACGGGGAAAACTTATACAAATCACAGCCAGAATAAAAAAGAATAGGGACCTTACAATAAAAAACCTAGAAGGGAATTTAGAGGCCCTCCTCGCGGAACAACACAGTAACCCCAAGACAGATATTAGCAAAAAGATAGAAGAAGCCAGATTATCACTGAACCTCAGTTTAACAACGCAGGCAGAAAAGCGCATTAGCAGGTCAAAGCATAAATACTATACCATGGGAGATAAACCCACCACTTTACTGGCCAGAAAGCTGGTACCCAGACCGTCCACAGCAACTTTACCTAAACTGAAGACATCGTCAGGACATCTCACACAAAACCCAGAACTGATAATAAAAGAATTTCATAAATTCTACACCAAACTTTATAGTGCCCAAAAGCCACCCGAGCAAACTATAGTCGATAGATTTTTCCAAGATATACAGTTGCCCCAACTGACCCAAGACCATGCTGCTTTCATGAATGAAGCAATCACAGAATCGGAAATACTGATGGCTATAAAGGCAACCCATTCCTCCAAAGCACCTGGCCCAGATGGATACCCAGGGATATATTACAAAAAATATCAACACCTACTTACCCCGCATCTTTGTTCAAATTTTAATGATCTGAGACGAGGCACGAAGTTACCAGATCAAGAAAATACGGCATACATAAACATTATACTGAAACCAAGCAAAGACCATACAGACTGTTCAAACTACCGCCCAATCTCACTGATTAATACTGATCTAAAACTATTAACAAAGATTTTAGCCGCAAGATTAAATACCTTCCTCCCACAATACATAAACCCTGACCAGACAGGATTTGTACCACAAAGACAGGCCTCTGACCAAACCCGTAGACTAATTAACTTGATATCAGCAATCCAATCCAACTGGGACAGGGGGGGCACTAGACAGGGAATGTTACTATCGCTAGATATACAGAAGGCATTTGATTCCCTCTCATGGGATTATTTATTTCAAGTGCTGAGACGATTTGGGTTTGGAGAATCTTTTCTGGGACTACTGCAGACCCTATACGATACCCCGTCGGCGTCCCTGATGGTCAGGGGCTACTCATCAAAGCCCCTGGCCATCAGGAGGGGAACCAGACAGGGATGCCCATTATCACCATTACTGTTTGCTTTGGCAATCGAACCGTTAGCAATCAAACTGCGATCGAGTCCTGATATTAGAGGTATAGAATGTGGAGGACTAGAACATAAATGCCTGCTATTTGCGGACGACTTAATATTGACACTGACATCCCCAACCACTACACTCCCCAACCTATATGCAATTATGGACCCATTCTCTAAGATATCAGGGTTATATGTTAACCATAGCAAATCTAGGGCATTAAATCTTTCACTCCCCAGGTCTATCCAAGAGTCACTAGAGCAGTCCCATCCCTTTAAGTGGGAACAAAAAGATATCCCTTACTTGGGCATACACCTGACCCCCTCTATACATACGCTTTATAAAAGGAACTATCCAACTCTTATTAAGAGACTAACTGACGATATGGCAAAGTGGCAAGTACAACCTCCATCGTGGTTTGGCAGACTTCACTCAGTGAAAATGAATATATTACCAAGGATTTTGTATTATTTCAGGACGTTACCAATATCACTGTTAACTAAAGACCTAAAGCAGCTGCAGAAAAGGATCCTACAGTACATATGGGGAGACAAGAGGCCTAGGGTCAACAAGAGCACTATGTATACGCCAAAACAAAAAGGGGGACTGGGACTACCAGACCTGCAAAAATATTTCTATGCAGCACAACTGGCCCAGCTGGCCAGATACCATTCTAAAGCCCCAAAGGCGATCTGGATGACCATGGAGTCATACTCATGCCAACCCACCCCAATATCTCACATCATGTGGCTTCCAAGTAGAGAGTGACGACTAATTCTGTGCCCAACGTTATCTTATTCCATGGAGATATGGGATAGGATAACCAGAATACATAAACTTAAATCCCCCCACACCCCGTTGGCTCCAATACTTAATAATAGTGCGTTTACCCCGGGCCTCACTCCGCAAGCCTTCGAATGGTGGACTAATAAAAGCCTGCTAAGAATAGCTGACCTATATAACCACAAAGGGATCCTAACACAACAAACCATGGTAGAAAAATACCAAATGCCACCATCTGAAAGCTATCGATATGTACAGATACACCACTTTCTACAACAGTTAGCTTGTAGAGGTGACCTGGGGACATTGACCCTAATGGAGCAACTGTGTTCAGAATATGATAAAGTCAAAGGCCATATATCAATAATATATACGCTACTAACGAAAGCCTCAACCAAATTGAATTACATGCTCCAGTGGGAGAGAGATCTCCAGGAAACCCTCGACTTGACACAATGGCACGATTTAGCTGGGGCGGCATCTAAGTCTCTCATTAATACCTCAATAATAGAAGCTAATTATAAGGTACTGTTAAGATGGTATATGGTGCCATCTAGACTGGCCACCTTCGTCCAGGGAATAACTTCCAGATGTTTTAGAGGCTGCGGCCAGGAGGGAACTACATACCATATATGGTGGACCTGCCCTAAGGTCAGGAGATTCTGGATTAGAGTCTATAATCTCCTCTATACCCTTGCCCAGGTAAATCTAACCAAATTAGCTAAACACGCATTGCTGGGGGTGAGCATACCTGGGATCTACGGCCCCAAGAAGCGATTACTCACCTTCATATTTATAGCAGCAAAGATCACGATCGCCAGGAACTGGAGATCCGCTGCCTTACCAATAGGCCAGCTTAAGAGTAAAATCTCATGGTTGATGCTAAATGAGAGACTAACTGCTCTAGTCCAGGACAAAATGGAGCGCTTCCACAAAACCTGGGATCCATGGATAGACTATCTGGCTAGTGACCCCAGACCTTTAGCGACATAAATATGACAATGAAAAATGACAATAAGGAAAAGGACCAGAGCTCGTCAATACCCCCCCCCCCTTTTTTTTTTCCCCCTTTTCTTTTTTCTTTTCTTCCTTTTTCTTTTTTTTATTTTTATTTTAGTTTTCTTTATTTCTCTCCTTCTAACTCTCTTTTCTTACCTGTCCCCAACATCTTCTCCTTTAAAATACTATCTCATCTCCCTGTATTGCTCTTTCTTCGCAATTTCTCGGAGTGAGACCTAAATGACATGGAATAACTAATGCACATGAGCTATAACCAAGGAACATGGTGGCGCCGGCCACCAGAGATTGATATAACCCGGCCCCTGGGGCCCCCGCTGCCGGGAGGTGAAGCCTATGACCCCCCGAATAGTTAGATGGGGGTGGGTTTTGCCCCAGGGGTGGGGGCACAGAGTCGGTGAATAATAGAGAAAACAGGTCGGCAGCCCCTGAGCTCTAGAAACTTAGCTATGAAAAAGTACTAGACATCACTGTCCGACAGGTTACAGTTCCTTTTGTTCTTTCCTTCTTACTTCTTTTCAAGATTGTTACCTCGTTGTGGTAAATAATTGTTTACATTTGCACTATGTCTATATTACCAAACAAATATATATACTGTACAAACTGTATTTTGTAAAAATCAAACTTTATGTTGTACAAATATCACTGTGTAAAAACTTTAATAAAAACATTGAAACATAAAAAAAAAAAAACGGAACCTGCAAGGCAAAGGCATAATGAGCTAGTATGCATAGCATACTAGCTCATTATGAATGACTTACCTGAGAACGAAGCCCCCGAAGCGACCCTCATCCACGATCTTCTGCGCCGCCATCAAACCGGAGTGACTTCCGGGTCTCGCCGCTCCAGCGCTGTCATTCGCTGGAGCGGCGATGACGTCACTCCCGCGCATGCGCACTAGAGTGGCATATCGCCGTTATCTCGGCATGCGCAGTGCGCCTGCGCGCCGCTGTCTACGAACGATACCTATTATTTCAGAGCCAGCAGGGAGGGGCAGGGCCGGAGCGCCAGTGATGCTCTGACCCTACCGCGTGCAGCTTGAATGCTCAGGGCTCGAAGGCTGTGGGGTAGGAGCTGGAGTGGGAGCTGCTGTGTCGGCAGCACTGAGAGCCCACCTGCGGAAGTGGCATTGTGGATGGTGTCATGGTGAACCCAGCTGTCCAGCACTGTTTGCATCGAAGGGCTTGGAATGCTCAGAGGGATGCTCCCTCCTCCGCCCCTCCTACAGCCGAGTCCAGTGCTGGAGGTGGGCAGATAGCCAAAAGTTTACATGCACTGTATCTCCACTGGAAAAGGGGGTACTACATGGATGAAATAATGGTGCTGGGGGATATCAAGGGTGTATGGGGGAAAACAATGCTGAGGGGGGATCTGGGTGTATAGGGGGTAGCAATGCTTGGGGTAGCTTGTGTGGCTAACGTGCTAGAGGTATCAGGGATCTAGAAAGGCCACAGTGTAGGGAGTATCAGGGATGTAGTGGGGTCACAATACAAGGGGTATCTTATGGTATATGGTAACAGTGCCGGGAGAATATATAGGGTGTAGATGGGTCAGAGTTCTGGGGGGATATCTAGGGTGTAGAAGGGTAAGAGTGCTGGAGGGATATCTGGGGTGTAGAGGAGTCAGAGTGCTGGGGGTATATATGGGATGTAGAGGGGTCAGAGTGCTGGGGGGATATCTGGGTTGTAGAGGGGTCAGAGTACTGGGGGATATCTGGGGTGTAGAGGGGTCCGAGTGCTGGGGGGATATTTAGGGTGTAGAGGGGTCAAAGTGCTGGGGGTATATATGGGATGTAGAGGGGTCAGAGTGCTGGGGGGATATCTGGGGTGTAGAGGGATCAGAGTGCTGGGGGGGGGGTATTTAGGGTGTAGAGGGGTAAGAGTGCTGGAGGGATATCTGGGGTGTAGAGGGGTCAGAGTGCTGGAGGGATATCTGGGGTGTAGAGGGGTCAGAGTGCTGGGGGTATATATGGGATGTAGAGGGGTCAGAGTGCTGGGGGGGATATCTGGGGTGTAGAGGGGTCAGAGTGTTGGGGGATATCTGGGGTGTAGAGGGGTCAGAGTGCTGGGGGTATATCTAGGGTGTAGAGGGGTAAGAGTGCTGGAGGGATATCTGGGGTGTGAGAGAAAAAACAGACACAGAGAACGAAAAAAAAACAGACACACAAAAACACACAGAGACAAAGACACAGAAACAACAAAGACAAGAAAACAACACAAAAACAAAAAAAACAACCCCAAAGAAAAACAAACAACAAACACACAAAAACCAAGAGAAAAAACAGACACCAGCAAAAAAGACCAACAAAAACAAATGAAAAAACAGGACACAGAAAAACCAAACAGCAACCAGAACCACACAGGAAAGAAGACAACGAAGACGGAAAAAACAGAAACAAAACAGACACGAAAAAAAACAGAAAAACACAGAAAAACCAACAACCACAGTACACAGGAACACAGAGTGCAAACCTCTGAAAAACCACAGAAACAAACACCGAGAAACAGCACACAACAGAACACAACAGAACAGAAGAAAGTTTTGAAACACAGAGACCGGACAGAAAACTTTTTTGTTTAGGAGAGAAAACAAAGAAACAAAAACACAGTTCAACCCAGACACAAAACAGGACAGAATGACAGAGAACAACAGAGAACAGAAAACACAGGAAAAACAAACCACAACACAGCACAGCAAATCCACAACCAAAAAACACAACAGAAACCCCCCCCCACCCCAGGGACAGAGTGCTGGGGGGGATATCTGGGGTGTAGAGGGGTCAGAGTGCTCGGGGTATATATGGGATGTAGAGGGGTCAGAGTACTGGGGGGATATCTGGGGTGTAGAGGGGTCAGAGTGCTGGGGGGGATATCTGGGGTGTAGAGGGGGTCAGAGTGCTGGGGGGATATCTGGGGTGTAGAGGGGTCAGAGTGCTGGGGGTATATATGGGATGTAGAGGGGTCAGAGTGCTGGGGGGATATCTGGGGTGTAGAGGTGCCATAGTGCTGGTGAGGCATGAATCTAGCAGGTATATTATATGCACATGGCAGCTTTGTTACTTTATGTATGTAGTATTTTCCCACTGTTTCTTTGCTGTACAGAATGACTGTTCATATAGTTAATGCGGAGCTCCACCCAAAAGGGGAAACTCCGCTTGTCTGCCTCCTACCTACTTGATGTCTGCTTACCTGCGCTGTCTCCATTGTAGGGGCCCCAGAGCATTACTTTGCCCAGGGGCCCATGATGCTATTAAGTTGGCCCTGCCCTCAGATCTTGGAACCTTGCTGTCGGTGGAAGAACTGGCCAAACCTCTTTCAGTGACCTACAAGGAATTTTTCAAAAAAACACTGCAGGCCGTATCAAGGTGTAGAATATAAATCTGAGGAATTTGGGACTTTAAATGAGGTTATGGACAGCGTGAAAGTAACTATTCATAGTACATGTTTATTAGATCAAACGATACACATGCCAATATCAAAAATAGAGACCTTATAGAGAGAGACACTATAGTGAGCATTAATAGCTGCTCACAATTTACACATGAATATGTGCGTGTACAATACAGACATCAGGAATACATCAGAGTATAGCAAACCCGCTGCCACTAAATGGTCTCATAAAATCAACTGTACATACAGACATTTGTCTACATACATGTAACAATGTAGCAACACTTGTAGAGAAATAGTAAGTAAATAAAATAAAGATGATAAAAAACAGTACATACATAATAAAAATATACATCATAGAAGATGTTCCAAATTGTGGGTGTATTGTGCACATAGATTTGTATCCCAGATGACCGACGCGTTTCATGTAAAGAACACTCATCAGGGGCAGATGTTGGGGGACATCTATGAAAAATATGATAAAAAGTAATGAATCTACTGATAAATAATCATGGCAAATGGTAAAGGGTGGAACCACCCTAATTACTTACATGAAGTTTGTGCAATACGATGTGGTCGGTACATAACCTGGGCCACAGAAAAGTATCTGTTCCGGGAGCTGAGGTATATAAGGGTAAGCGCAAACGTGGCGGGTACCCATAGACCACCCTGAGACACTGGAAACCAAATGGTAAAATATGATGTAATGGGGGCAGGGTACAGCGCCATGATTGAATGCCTATAGAAAAATTGGAAAAACAATGTATCAAAGTTAAAATGATACAGTGAAAAAAGCAGCAGAAAAAAGAGCCAGAAAAGTATCTGTCTGTCTCATAGAAGTGGTGGAATACAGAGGTCCATACCAGTAAAAAAATAATAAAAAAGGAAAGAAGAAATTATTAGATTGATACAACCACCGGCGAAGCCTAGTGGAGTTTTATTTACTTACTATTTCTCTACAAGTGTTGCTACATTGTTACATGTATGTAGACAAATGTCTGTATGTACAGTTGATTTTATGAGACCATTTAGTGGCAGCGGGTTTGCTATACTCTGATGTATTCCTGATGTCTGTATTGTACACGCACATATTCATGTGTTTGTGAGCAGCTATTAATGCTCACTATAGTGTCTCTCTCTATAAGGTCTCTATTTTTGATATTGGCATGTGTATCGTTTGATCTAATAAACATGTACTATGAATAGTTACTTTCACGCTGTCCATAACCTCATTTAAAGTCCCAAATTCCTCAGATTTATATTCCATAATAGGGATGGAGGCATATTCACCATATACCTCATTCAAAGTCCCAATTCCCCCCTTTTTTTGTTGTTCGCTTTCAGGAATGGAGGCTTATGGACTTATGGGTAGGTAGTGTTCCCCTGCCACCCATGTGTTAGCTTTCTATACTTGGATTGATATGTTCCAGGTTCTGCATACACGGGACACCACTTTGGTACCCATGCGAGTATGCAGTATAGCTACACTATATTTTTAAGGGATTGAGGTTTGTGGCTGAGTCACATCCTGGTTCCGTGGCTGTACCTGATACCCAGGAGCTGCGATGCGGTTTGTGTGCCCTCTCCCCTTCCCCCTCCCTCCAGCCCCGTATGGAGACGGGGGGAGTGCACTTTGGTGTTTGGGAGGGTGGGCGGACGCCCACAGTGCATCGGCGTCTCCTCTCCGTCCTCGCGCATGACGTCATCTCTGTCGTCATGATGCTCTGGTCGAGTTTTCCTTCGCAGCCGGTCAGGTGTGGAATTGGGGGCGTTCCTCACAGACGAAGTTCACCGTCTGCGTTGGAGGCCCTCCCACCTTCTGCCGTGCTCAGGTGACGCTGGTTTAGGGGTAACGTGCATATATACGGGCTGGGTTTTCATTTGCCTCCACTGACACAACTGGGAAAGGAATTCATTTGAAGTTGCTATATTCCTACAGCGGCCTATTTTTCTCTACTAGGGTTTATGTAAGTCATCCACAGGTTACCTTATATATCACTGCAGCTGCTAGCTCTCTCTGTCTCGATTAGGTTTGGTGGAACCATTTGCATACTAATTAGTTACCATCTCTTGTATATCACTCCACTAGGCTTCCTTTGTGGTGGTATTAATCCAATTTCCTCTTTCTCCTTTATCTTTTTACTGGCATGGACCTTTGTATTCCACCACTCCTATGAGACAGACAGATATTTTCTGGCCTTTTTTCTGCTGCTTCTTTCTTTGTATCATTTTAACTTTGATACATTGTTTATCCAATTTTCCTATAGGCATTCAATCAGGCGCTGTACCTTGCCCCCATTACACTGGGAAGTCATTTATTAGAAGTTGCTATATCCCTACAGCGGCCTCTCATCTCTACTAGGATTTATTTAAGTCATCTACAGGTCACATGATACATCACTGCAGCTGCTAGCTCTCTCTGTCTCGATTAGGTTTGGTGGAACTATTGGCATATTCACTAATTACTATCTCTTGTATATCACTCCACTAGGCTTCGCCGGTGGTTGTATCAATCTAATAATTTCTTCTTTCCTTTTTTATTATTTTTTTACTGGTATGGACCTCTGTATTCCACCACTCCTATGAGACAGACAGATACTTTTCTGGCTCTTTTTTCTGTTGATTTTTTCACTGTATCATTTTAACTTTGATACATTGTTTTTCCAATTTTCCTATAGGCATTCAATCATGGCGCTGTACCCTGCCCCCATTACATCATATTTTACCATTTTGTTTCCAGTGTCTCAGGGTGGTCTATGGGTGCCCGCCACGTTTGCGCTTACCCTTATATACCTCAGCTCCCGGAACAGATACTTTTCTGTGGCCCAGGCTGTGTACCGACCACATCGTATTGCACAAACTTCATGTAAGTAATTAGGGTGGTTCCACCCTTTACCATTTGCCATGATTATTTATCAGTAGATTCATTACATTTTATCATATTTTTCATAGATGTCCCCCAACATCTTTCCCTGATGAGTGTTCTTTACATGAAATGCGTCGGGAATCTGGGATACAAATCTATGTGCACAATACACCCACAATTTGGAACATCTTCTATGTTGTATATTTTTATTATGTATGTACTGTTTTTTATCATCTTTATTTTATTTACTTACTATTTCTCTACAAGTGTTGCTACATTGTTACATGTATGTAGACAAATGTTTGAATGTACAGTTGATTTTATGAGACCATTTAGGGGCAGTGGGTTTGCTATACTCTGATGTATTCCTGATGTCTGTATTGTACACGCACATATTCATGTGTTTGTGAGCAGCTATTAACGCTCACTATAGTGTCTCTCTCTATAAGGTATCTATTTTTGATATTGGCATGTGTCTCGTTTGATCTAATAAACATGTACTATGAATAGTTACTTTCACGCTGTCCATAGCCTCATTTAAAGTCCCAAAATTCCTCATATTTATATTCCATAATAGGGATGGAGGCATATTCACCATATGCCTCATTCAAAGTCCCAATTTCCCCCTTTGTTCTCCACCCTTGAGTCCCCTACCCCCCACAGTTAGAATCACTCCTATAGGGAACACATTAACCCCTGCAGCGCCCCCTAGTGTTAACCCCTTCCCTGCCAGTCACATTTACACAGTAATCAATGCAATTTTATAGCAACGATCGCTGTGTAAATGTGAATGGTTCCAAAAATGTGTCAAAAGTGTCCGAAGTGTCCGCCGCAATGTCGCAGTCACAAAAAAAAAAAAAATCGCAGATCGCCGCCATTACTAGTAAAAAAAAAAAATGCAATAAATCTATCCCCTATTTTGTAGACGCTATAACTTTTGCGCAAACCGATCAATATACGCTTGTTGCGATTTTTTTTACCAAAAATATGTAGAAGAATACGTATCGGCCTAAACTGAGTAAAAAAATCGTTTTTTTTTTTAAAAATGGGATATTTATTATAGCAAAAAGTAAAAAAATATTGTGTTTTTTTTTTTCAAAATTGTCGCTCTTCTTTTGCTTATAGCGCAAAAAATAAAAACCGCAGGGGCGATCAAATACCACCAAAAGAAAGCTCTATTTGTGGGAAAAAAAGGACGTCAATTTTGTTTGGGTGTAACGTCGCACGACCGCGCAATTGTTAGTTAAAGCGACGCAGTGCCGAATCGCAAAAAGTGCTCTGGTAAGGAAGGGGGTAAAATGGCCCGGTGCTGAAGTGGTTAAACATTTATGCTGCGTACACACAATCGGACATTCCGACAACGAAATCCTGGGATTTTTTTCTGACGGATGTTGGCTCAAACTTGTCTTACATACACACGGTCACACAAATGTTGTCGGAAATTCCGAACGTCAAGAACGCGGTGACGTAGAACACGTACGACGAACCAAGAAAATAAAGTTCAATAGCCAGTGCGGCTCTTCTGCTTGATTCCGAGCATGCATGCAACTTTGTGCATCGGAATTGTCTAGACACGATCGGAATTTACGACAACGGATTTTGTTGTCGGAAAATTTGAGTACCAACTCTCAAATTTTTGTTGTCGGGAATTAAGATTTTAAATAAAAATAAAAAATGTCCGATGGAGCCTACACACAGTCGGAATTTCCGACAACAAGCTCCCATCGAACATTTGTTGTCGGAAATTCCGATCGTGTGTACGCGGCATTAGTGTCAGTGAAGGGAGGTTTGGAATGCACATGATAGATGATAGGTGGACTATGTTAGTTAGGAATGAAACTGTTGTATTTTTGGGCCCTGCATAGCCCAGGAGCGGGCTAGTGTCACGTTGACACAACCCGAATATTGTATGTTCTATATAAAATCTCAATAAACAGAATTTTCAAAAAAAAAGTTTATCAGCTTCAGCGAGCCTAATGAACAAACAGCATCATGAAGGCCAAGGAACACACCAGACAAGTTAGGGATAAAGTTGTGGAGAAGTTTGAAAGCAGGGTTAGGTTAGAGAGTTCTTTGCCATGAGGTGCCATGTTGAACTTCCAGTGACCAGTATGAGAGAGTGAGAGCGATAACACCAAATTTAACACACCTGCTCCCCATTCTCACCTGAGACCTTGTAACACTAACGAGTCACATGACACCAGGGAGAAGAAATGGCCAATTGGGCCCAATTTGAACATTTTCATTTAGGGGGTGTACTTACTTTTGTTGCCAGTGGTTTAGACATTAATGGCTGTGTGTTGAGTTATTTTGAGGGGACGGCAAATTTACACTGTTATACAAGCTGTACACTCACTACTTTACATTTTTTTTTACATTTCTTCAGTGTTGTCACATTAAAAGGTAGAATAAAATATTTACTAAAATGTGAGGGGTGTACTCACTTTTGTGAGATACTGTGTAATTATATATATATATATATATATATAGTGGTACCTCGGATTGTGAGCAAAATTAATTCCAGAAGAATGCTTGTAATCCAAAGCACTCATATATCAAAGCGAGTTTCCCCATAGGAAATAATGGAAACTCAGATAATCCATTCCAGTGGCACTGCTAGTGTATGCAGTACCGCATGCAACCAGAGGTGGGGGGGGGGTGCCAGAGACATCCGGAAACACTCGGAGAGCACTCGGAGCCGCTCAGATGCACTCAGAGAGGCTCGGAGACACCGGGAACGGAGGCAGCGGGAACAGCTCCGGATGGCTCCGAGTGACACCTCTGGCCAAATACGGTACTGCACACCCCAGAGGCTTGAATCCTGCTCGTTTTGTGAGACAACGCTTGCAAACTGAGCCAGGATTTAAAAAAAAATAGTAGCTCATATTGCGAAACGTTGCCGCGTTAATCACAATTTCGAGGTATTACTATATGTACCGTATTTATCGGCGTATAACACGCACCGGCGTATAACACGCACCCCAAGTTTAGGAGGGAATTTTAAGGAAAAAAACTTTTAGGATGGGAGTTTAAGGAAAAAAAAAAAAACTTACATTTAAGTGTCCATTGCAGCCTTGTCAGTGCAGCCTTGTCCCAGTGCAGCCTTGTCCCAGTGCAGCCTTGTCCCCAGTGCAGCCTTGTCCCCAGTGCAGCCTTCAGCCATGTCCCCATTGCAGTCTTGTCCCCATTGCAGCCTTCAGCCTTGCCCCCATTGCAGCCATGTCCCCATTGTAGTCTTGTCCCCATTGCAGCCTTCAGCCTTGCCCCCATTGCAGCCTTCAGCCTTACCCCCATTGCAGCCAGGTCCCCATTGCAGCCTTTTGTGTCCATCGCCATTTAAAATTGGCGCCGACAGGACCCGGAAGCAAAGCGAACGCCGCTGAGATACACATGTACTCGCTACTCGGCTCTTGTCGGCTCTTCTCGCCTCCGCTCACGTGACTGTGAGCGGAGCAGAGAAGAGCCGAAAAGAGCCGAGTACACTCGCTATGTGTAGCTCGGCGGCGATCGCTCCGCTCCGCTCACAGCTAGCGGAGATCGGCCGGGGATCGGCGTATAACACGCACCCACGATTTTCCCCTGATTTTAAGGGGAAAAAGGTGCGTGTTATACGCCGATAAATACGGTATATATATATTGTAAAGGATCAGCATCAAATGTAGAGCTTGAAGGACTCCGCCACTCGCTGGTTCTTCTTTTTAAGGGCTTTGTTTGCCCATTTTTATTAAAATAAAGTTCAATAAACAAAGATAGGTTTCCCTCGCAGGGGTTTCAGCATTCCTTTCCGCCAACAAAATGACATTCAGCCTAGTTGGCGCTCAATAGCAGCACTGCTGCTCTGGCCTTACCCTCCAGGCCCTTGTCTGTCTCCTACAGAATTTTTCAGCAAACACCTTGGTGCACCCAGCTTATAGCCTCTTGCTGCACTGATCCTCAGACTTGGGTCTCTGGCTTTGATTAGTGCACACCTGCACACCTGCACTCTCTGGACTCTCTGGACTCTCTGGACTCTCTGGACTCTCTGGACTCTCTGGACTCCTGGAGACCTCCTGTCTCTCTGGGGTGGAGCCCAGAACTATGGTCAGGTTACTATTAAAAGCCCAGCACACACCTGACCAATCAGTATGCTGGCTGTTTTCAGAATCAGGACCCAGGACTAGGGATTTCACCCCCCCCCCCCCCCCCCCCAGATCTCACATAAATCCCCGAGCTCCAGGTCCCAAAGTGGACTTTACAAAACACTGAGGAAACTGAAAAGCCAGTTTCCTCTTCATGTTAGACATGTGCAATTTGTTTAGTTACGAAATCGTTTTCTGTTCAAATTCCTTCATTCGTAATCGTAAGGAATGAACGAATGGTTTACTAAAAATTCTAACAAAAAACGAACTATCGAAAAGAACGAATATGAAAAACAACGAAAATACGAAATAATTAAATTAGAAACAACGAAACTACGAAAGAATGAAAATCCGAAAAACGAAAACAGAAACAACGAAAATACCGAACAAAGTTTTCAAAAATAACGAAAATCACAATGAACGAAAAATCGAAATTACGAATATTCAGAAAAAAGGAAATCAAAACAACGAAAATTCGAAAAAACGAAAATTCTGCTGATCGAGAATTCAAAAGAACGAATGTTAGTTCTGATTCTGAAATATTCCATCCAGAGTCCGGATAGGGTGTGGTTGGGTCGTGGCACTGTGTTTTGGTGGATTTTTGAGTTAAGTTCTGACTTGTGAGAGAGAAATTCTTTGTTTCTTAACCGCTTCCCGACCGCCCACTGCATATATACGTCAGCAGAATGGCACGGCCAGGCAAAACCACGTACCTGTACGTGGCCCTTTAAATGCCTGCCCGTGGGTCGCGCGCGCGCCGCCAGTGGCGCGCTAGCGACCCGATCGGGAGCTCCGTGACCCCGGCCGCGGGACCAGCGGACCCGATCGCCGCTGGTGTCCCGCGATCGGGTTACGGAGCTGAAGAACGGGGAGAGGTTTGGGTAAAAAAAACTCTCCCCGCGCTTCCTACTCTGCCTGTCATTGATTGGCTGTTCCCGATCATCGGGAAAGCCGATCAGTGACGTCAGACGTCAGCCCCGCCCCCTAATGTAAAAAAACACGCACACGTCAGAGCCCATAACCCCTCCCCTCCCCCTAGTGGTTAACTCTTTCACTACAACTGTCATTTATACAGGAATAAATGCATTTAAATAGCATTGATTGCTGTATAAATGACAATGGTCCCAAAAATGTGTCAAAAATGTCCGATGTGTCCGCCATAATGTCGCAGTCACAATAAAAATCGCTGATCGCCGCCATTACTAGTAAAAAAAAAAAATATTAATAAAATGCTATAAAACTATCCCCTATTTTGTAAACGCTATAACTTTTGCGCAAACCAATCAATAATCGCTAATTGCGATTTTTTTTACCAAAAATATGTAGAAGAATACGTATCGGCCTAAACTGAGGAAATTGCTCTATTTTTGTTTATAGCGCAAAAAATAAAAACCGCAGGGGCGATCAAATACCACCAAAAGAAAGCTCTATTTGTGGGAAAAAAAGGACGCCAATTTTGTTTTGGAGCCACGTCGCACGACTGCGCAATTGTCAGTTAAAGCGACGCAGTGCCGAATCGCAAAAAGGGGCCTGGTCCTTTGGCTGCCAATTGGTCCGGGGCTGAAGTGGTTAAACATGTAAATAGCATACACATTACATAAAATTATGAATTATGCTCCGATTACGAATCTACAAAAACAATGTTACGAAAGTACGAATAAATCAATCTCACGAAAGTACGAATGTAATTAAATCTACGAAAATACGAATTTCGAATCAACAAAAATTTGATTAACGGAAAAACGAATCATTTCAAATCAACGAAATATAGCTCTTCCGAAAATACGAATGCGTCCGAATACGAAATATAACGTAAATACGAATTTCGAATAAATGAAAATTAGAACGGAAATACGAATCAACTAAAAAATAACTCTTACGAAAATACGAACGAGTCCGAATACGAACACCGACGACTTTATCGAAATTATGAATCGTTACGAATCAACGGAAACGAACAGAAACGAAACGAAACACATTTTTCTATTGTGCACATGTCTACTTCATGTTACATGCTCCCTGGAGCCCCTCGACCCGTCTGGTTGAGAATTCTGGGTCACATCCTGCTTCTAGACCCTGGCAGGGCAACGCTCTCCAACTATATATATATATATATATCTGTATATATGTATAGGAGTTGTTTTTATTTCTGTTCATCTTGTCCTGAAAGTTACACTTTCTGTCTAGCAGGGCAGGTGCCCTGATTTTATTTTTATTTTTTTATTTGTTGCAGTTCAAAAACACTAATGCCGCGTACACACGAGCGGAATTTCCGTCGGAAAAATCTTGGATGGTTTTTCCGACAGAATTCCGCTCAAGCTTGTCTTGCATACACACAGTCACACAAAAAGTTCCCTGAACTTTCAACTGTCAAGAACGCGGTGACGTACAACACAACGACGAGCCAAGAAAAAATGAAGTTCAATGCTTCCGAGCATGCATCAAATTGTTTCCAAGCATGCGTAGGAATTTTGCGCATCGGAATTGCTACAGAAGATCGGAATTTCCGATCTGAACTTTTTCCGACCGAAAAAATTGAGAACCTGCTCTCAATCTTTTGCTGGCTGGAATTCCACCAGCAAAAGTCCGATGGCGCATACACACGGTCGCATTTTCGGACCAAAAGCTCTCATCGGACTTTTGCTGGTGGAATGTCCGCTCGTGTGTAAGGGGCATAACAGGCCTCATCCCTTTCCCAGCCTGTGACTAGACAGTAAAAGGAGAAGCAGTAGACTGATGAGATCCTCTCTCTATCACTCTTCTTTCTCCTCCTATCAGCATGGTAGTACATGAGAACTGCAGCACAACTGGTTCCTTGTGCTGCTTCCCCCTCTACTCTAGTTCTACTGTACAGGGATTGTGAGGGTCTGATACTAAGTCAAATTCAGGTACTTACAACTGCTTGTATTTAACCCCTTGGCCTTATATATGTACTGTGACGGGGTGACACATGCAGGCACAATGACAAATATGTACACTAATGAAGCCTGTTATCAAGTAACTTGAGGAGATTCTTCAAATTCCTGAGGACATTATAGACAATGATGACACCAGTGAAACAAGAAGTGAATTAAAGTGGAGTTGCGGGCAAAAAAAAAAAAAAAGTGGCTTAAAAATCGTAAAAAAAATTTATTGGAAAAAAAATTTTTTTTTACTCACCTCTAAATGCCTGTTGCTAGGGGGTCCCTCGTAGTCTGCCACCTTCATTGCCCGGGCTAAACGTCACTTCCTGTAGGTGCCGCACAGTCATCTGGGACCTGTCATGTGTCCCAGATGAGTGAGCGTCGAATCACGGCGCCGCTCGCGCATGCGCAGTGGGTGCCCGGCTGTGAAGCCACAGCCGGGTTCCCACATTAAGAATGCTGGCGCCGCGAGCGGAGCGGGGAACGAGGGGGGGTCTCGTTCCCCCGCATCGCTGGACCCTGGGACAGGTAAGTGTCCGATTATTAAAAGTCAGCAGCTGCAGTATTTGTAGCTGCTGACTTTTAATTTTTATTTTTTTGTTGGCACTCCTCTTTAAGGCAGCTGGACAACTACATTTTATTTTATGAATTTTCTAAAAATTTTGGAGCAAAGCCCGCATTCGCACTGACCATATTCAAAGGAGGCTGCAGGATCCTTCCATGACCTTCCAGGAGGCTGCTCTGGATTTGAAAGCCCTCCAAGATAATTTGGATGAAGAAAGAAGTGTTGGTCAGTGAGTCACTGGAAGAAGGGCTTGGTCTTTGTGAAAAATTGAATATTGAAGTGGAAGGACGTCGGAGACAAAAGATACAAATAGCCAGGGCCGGACTGGGAATAAAATTCAGCCCTGGAAAAAATTTCATACCAGCCCCCACAGCATTATTATACCAGCGCAACAGCATAAAGTCATTATTTTCTGGTTCATGAAAGGGAAAACCAGACATTTTAAAGCACATTTGAAGACTGTATTATATACAGAAAAGACAGATCTGAAATCACATAGGGCTTTATTTATATATATATATATATTATATATTATATATATATACACATATATATACACTGTGGGGGGTGGAGAGCACTGGGGTGGGGGCTGGAGAGCACTGTGGGGGGTGGAGAGCACTGTGGGGGGATCTGGAGACTGATGGGGAGAGCTGGAGAGCACTGGGGGCAGACAGAACAGGGGTGGGGAGCACGGGGGGCTGGACAGCACTGTGAGGTGTGGGGTGCACAGGGGGGCTAGAGAGCACTGTGGGGGTGGGGAGCACAGGGGGCTGGAGAGCAATGTGGGGGGTGGAGAGCACTGTGGTGGGAGCTAGAGACTGATGGGGAGAGCTGGAGAGAACTGGGGGCAGAAAGAACAGGGGTGGGAGCACGGGGGGCTGGACAGCACTGTGGGGGGGGGCTGGAGTCGGAGAGCACCGGGGGCAGAAAGAACAGGGGTGGGGAGCACGGGGGGGCTGGGGAGCATGGGGGGGCTGAAGAGCACTGTGGGGGGTGGAGAGCACTGGGGTGGGGGCTGGAGAATGATGGGGAGAGCTGGAGAGCACCGGCAGTAGAAAGAACAGGGGTGAGGGGGGGGGCTGGAGAGCACTGTGGGAGGTGGAGAGCAATGGGGTGGGGGCTGGACAGCACTGTGGGGGGTGGGGGGCACTGGGGTGGGGGCTGGACAGCACTGTGTGGGGGTGGGGGCTGGAGAGCACTGTGGGGGGTGGAGAGCACTGGGGGGTGGGGGCTGGAGAGCACTGTGGGGGTGGGGAGCATGGGGGGGCTGGAGAGCACTGTGGGGGGTGGAGAGCACTGTGGTGGGAGCTGGAGACTGATGGGAGAGCTGGAGACTGATGGGGGCAGACAGAACAGGGGTGGGGAGCACGGGGGGCTGGACAGCACTGTGAGGGGTGGGGAGCACTGTGGGGGGGGGGCTAGAGAGCACTGTGGGGGTGGGGAGCACAGGGGGTTGGAGAGCACTGTGGTGGGAGCTGGAGGCTGATGGGGAGAGCTGGAGAGCACTGGGGGGCAGAAAGACCAGGGGTGGGGAGCACGGGGGGGGCTGGACAGCACTGTGGGGGGGGGGGGGGCTGGAGTCGGAGAGCACCGGGGGCAGAAAGAACAGGGGTGGGGAGCACGGGGGGGCTGGGGAGCATGGGGGGCTGAAGAGCACTGTGGGGGGTGGAGAGCACTGGGGTGGGGGCTGGAGAATGATGGGGAGAGCTGGAGAGCATTGGGGGTAGAAAGAACAGGGGTGGGGGGGGGCTGGAGAGCACTGTGGGGGGTGGAGAGCAATGGGGTGGGGGCTGGACAGCACTGTGGGGGGTGGGGAGCACTGGGGTGGGGGCTGGACAGCACTGTGGGGGTGGGGAGCACGGGGGGGCTGGACAGCACTGTGGGGGGTGGGGGGCTTGAGACCACTGTGGGGGGTGGGGAGCATGGGGGGGCTGGACAGCACTGTGGGGGTGGGGAGCACGGGGGGGGCTGGACAGCACTGTGGGGGGTGGGGGGCTTGAGACCACTGTGGGGGGGTGGGGAGCATGGGGGGGGCTGGACAGCACTGTGGAGGGTGGGTGGCTGGAGACCACTGGGGTGGGGGCTAGACAAGGACCTGGAGAGCAGGGGAGGCAGAAATAACAGGGGTTGAGAGAACTGTGTGGGGGGGGGCTGGACACAGTGGAGAGTGTGGTGGGGGAGGAGAGCACTGGGGGGAGCTCAAGGAGAACTGGGGGGGGGGGGGGGGGGGCAGTAAAAGAATTTGGATAGGGGTATCAGCAGGGGGCGGCATAGAGAGGAAATTAGCTTTCTATATTCCTCCATGCAGCCGCTGAATGCTTGATTCTCCTCTCCCTCCTCCAAGCATTCAGCGGCTGCATGGAGGAATATAGAAAACTAATCTCCTCTATATGCCGCCCCCCTGATGATCCCCCTATCCAGGCACACATATAGGGCTGTACTCACAGCCATCTCTCCTCCTGTGATCTCGGAGCTGGCCGGGTCAGTGTTGTGCGGCCGCGCACCGCGCTGTAACACGGTCCCGCCCCCCTAGACCGGCTGTGTGATAGGTGGAACACTGATTTCTAGATACTATCACACGAGCCGTTCTAGGGGGGCGGGACCATGTTACAGCGCGGTGCGCGGCCGCACAACACTGACCCGGCCAGCTCCGAGATTACAGGCGCATGAGAGTGGGGACAGGGGAGCACTGTAGCGGCCCCAGGGCAGGCAGCCTACCGGGAAATATCCCGGTATCCCGGTAGGCCAGTCCGGCCCTGCAAATAGCTTAATATAGAACTCATTCAAGGAGGAAATGGAAAGAGTTATTAAAGTGAATTTCCACCCAAAAATTGAATTTCCGCTGATCGGATTCCTCCCCCCACTCCGGTGTCAAATTTGGCAGCTTCCAGGGGGGAGGAGGGTCTAATCCAGGTATTTGCTCCCACTTCTGGGCGTAATCTACGCCATGTCCGGCCCCTCCTCCGCCCCCCCCCCCCCGCTGTCTTCTGGGAGACACACAGGTCCCAGAAGACAGCAGGGACCAGTGAGGACGCGCTGCACGACTTGGGACCAGGCTGTGAAGCCGCAAGGCTTCTGTCAGGGCTGGGCTTAGCCCTTCCTTCTTGGAGCTGGTTGCTCAGCTGTCAGCTAATTGCCAGCTCCCATCTCTCGCCACAGTTACTCAGCTGCTGATGATATCCTGCTCGTCAGTCCTGCCTACTTAAGCCGTCCAGTCCAGAGGAGCTCTGCCTTCGCCTTGGTCAACATCACAGAAATTATCTCCTGCGATCCTGTTCAAGACTTGCTTTTGCTGACATCCCTTCTGGCTGCAGATCCTGCTTGCTGTTCCACTACATTGATCCCTGACGTCTGGCTTGTCTGACTATCCATTCCGGTTACTGAACTCTGGCTATGTTTTGACTACGTTTGTTCTTTTTACTTTTATTAAAACAAGTGTGATTTAACTGTACAGTACTCCTGTCTCGGCCTGATTTCATGGTTTCTGACAGCTTCACTTCCTGATTCCCTTACCGAAGATGGCGTTGCCTCCAACCGGGAGCCGAGGGACAGGTCGGCTTCGGGTGAGGACATTGCGGGCACCCTGGACAGGTAAATGACCATATTTTAAAGTCAGCAGCTGCAGTATTTGTAGCTGCTGACTTTTTAAAAGAAAAATATAATAATTTTGGCGAAACTCTGCTTTAAGGGAACACTAGGCCTTAATCACTGAGAAATATACGAGAGATTCCCTCATTGCATAACACTGAAGTTCAGGTTCCTTCTCAATGTCAAGGGACCGTGTTACAATGTTGATAGAAGACCAAGCATTTTCTGGCACTTTTTGTTTCCATGTGAAAATCATTTTTTTGCATGAAAATTACTTAGACTCCACCAAACATTTTATATATATATTTTTTAAGCAGAGGCCCTAAAGAATGAATTGGGGGGATTTGCCATTTTTTATGTCACTAGGTATTTGCGCAGCGTTTTTTAAAATGCAATTTTGGGGAAAATACACACTTTTTAAAACATTTTATTACAAAAAACAAAATGAATAACCCATTTTTTTATAAATTTTTTGTAAAATATAAAAGATGATATTCCGCTGAGTAACTGGATACCAAACATGTCACGCTTTAAAATTGTGCACGCCCGCGCATTAGCAACACATTTGCTATCCATAGGCGACGATTTAAAAGCCTTTATAGTAGGGGTCTCAAACTGGCGGCCCTCCAGCTGTTGCGAAACTACAAGTCCCATCATGCCCTTGCCTGTGGGAGTCATGCTGGTAACTGTCAGCCTTGCAATGCCTCATGGGACATGTAGTTTTGCTGGTTACCACAGGTTACCACTTTATAACTATGGAGGAGGTCTAGTGCTAGAATTACTGCTCATGATCCGTCGTTTGTGGCAAAACCTCAATGTGTGGGACGATCGCTGTTTGCACGCTGGGACAGGGGCACGTTAATTGTATTTTATTTTTTAATTATTCATTTATTTTATTGTTTTAATCTTTTTTTTTTTTTTTATTATTTGTTGTTGTTATTATTATTATAAATTTTTTTTAATTTTTTTTATTGCTGTCACAAGCAATGTAAACATCCCTGTGACAGCAATAGTCACGTGACAGGTACACTTTATGGAGGGATCTGGGGTCAATAAGACCCCAAATCCCTCCTTTGCACATGAAAGCATTCAAAACTTCATTTTTTTAATACTTTCGATTTTCAAAAAATGGCGCCGTTGCCATTCAGGTACCGTATATACTTGAGTATAAGCCGAGGCACCTAATTTTACCACAAAAAAATGGGAAAACGTATTGACTTGAGTATAAGCCTAGGGTGAGAAATGCGCAGCTACTGTAAGTGGAAAAGAGGGTCAACAATGCCCATTTGCAGCCATAGGTCCCCCGAACATCAAACTTGGTAGTTAAGGGTTCCTAGATGCCCCCTAGCTGCAGCCAAAATCTGGGTCCCGAAATGACATGGCTGCAGATGGACACAGTTGACCGACTTTGGGGCCCCGTATCTCGGAGTCACTTGGTGCTAGGAACCCCATCTTTGATTATGTTATGTTATATGTAGTGCTAGTTCCACTGGGTTTGCATACCAAATTTGGGGTTCCTAGCACCAAGTGGCCCCGAGCAGTGATGTAAGTAACTGAGTTAAAATAAACTGAGTTACCTAACGCAGTTACTTTAGAGGGTAACGAGTAATCTAACTGATTACTTTTCCCCTCATGGTAACTCAGTTCCCATTACTTTGGCTTAGTTACCCCAATTACATCTACCACCACTAGATGGCAGTAGTGTAATTCCGGTGTCCTGCCGAAAAAGTTCCCCCGCTGGATAAGGATCCCCTGTACTGTGCAGGCGCAGGGCTTGCGCAGTACGAAGGACTACGGAGCTTCCGAAAATTGCCGAACCTAAACAGCTCTGAGTGAACTCTACACCGCGCCGGCGCAGTTAACATGTAATTGTACGAGGCGATGCCGCACGCTCCTGATGCTCGTGCTACTCTGCAAGGGGCGTCTATCGTGTAAGTAAGGGGCGGGTCTAGTATTACTGTAACCAAGGGGTGCATTTATTATTATTGTTATATATCGAGCTCTGCCCATTAATTTAACATTCGCCCTGTTCTGTAGCCATCCGCCCCCTTACACGATAAAATAATAATAGACCCGCCCCTTACACGATAAAATAATAATAGACCCGCCCCTTGCTTACACGCTATAACAGATCTGCCCCTTGGTTAGAGTAATAATAGAGCAGCCCCTTGGTTACACGATATATAACAATAATAATAAATGTGCCCCTTGGTTACAGTAATACTAGACCCGCCCCTTAGTTACACGTATAGAATATTTAAAAAAAAAGTCAGTTACTTTGCTGCGTAACTAATTACTTTTCCAATGTAGTAACTGAGTTACTAACGCGATTACTTTTTGGGAGAAGTAATTTGTAACTTAACTAATTACTTTTTTAAAGTAAGATGACCAACACTGGCCCCGAGATACGGGGCCCCAAAGTCGGGTTGGAAAATATCATTCTCTGCTGCAGAAAAGTGCTTGACTCCAGTATAAGTCGAGGGGGGCATTTTCAGCACAAAAAAAATGTGCTGAAAATCTCGGCTTATACTCGAGTATATATATACGGTAAACTGAAAGTGATGTCATGATATCGCTTCCGGGTTATCATAGTGGAGACCCAATAAAAGCTGACTCTGGTCCCCCCCCCCCCAGCCCCTCCCCGGTGCTTTTACAAGCTCTTACGTCCCACCGGAGAGCCGGGCATCCCAAGCTTGAGCTCAGAGGTGAACACATACGTAGGTTGCGCCCACATATGTAAAGGGTGTTTGCACCACACATGTGAGGCATTGCCGGCAACGTTATATCAAGAGCAATAATTCTAGCTCTAGACCTCGTTTGTAACTCTTAACAGGTAACCTGTAAAAACTTACTCATCGTAACATCATCTTTTATATTGGGTCATAATTGGGTAATATATTGTGTTTTTTTGTGCATTAAATTTCATTAACCGCTTCAGCACCGGGCGATTTTACCCCCTTCCTTACCAGAGCACTTTTTGCGATTCGGCACTGCGTCGCTGTAACTAACAATTGCGCGGTCGTGCGACGTTACACCCAAACAAAATTGACGTCCTTTTTTTCCCACAAATAGAGCTTTCTTTTGGTGGTATTTGATCGCCTCTGCGGTTTTTATTTTTTGCGCTATAAACAAAAGAAGAGCGACAATTTTGAAAAAAAAAACACAATATAAAACACTATAATAAATATCCCATTTTAAAAAAAAAAAAAAAACTATTTTTTTACTCAGTTTAGGCCAATATGTATTCTTCTACATATGTTTGTATCACGCAATAAGCGTATATAGATCGGTTTGCGCAAAAGTTATAGCGTCTACAAAATAGGGGATAGATTTATTGCACTTTTTTTTTTTCTTTTTTTTTATGAGTAATGGCGGCGATCTGCGATTTTTTTTTCATGACTGCGACATTGAGGCGGACACTTCGGACACTTTTGACACATTTCTGGGACCATTCACATTTACACAGCGATCGTTGCTATAAAAATTGCAGTGATTACTGTGTAAATGTGACTGGCAGAGAAGGGGTTAACACTAGGGGGCGCTGCAGGGGTTAATGTGTTCCCTAAGGTAGTGATTCTAACTGTGGGGGGAGGGGACTCACAAGGGGAGGAGACAAATCGGTGTTCCTCCGTACTGGGATCACATGATCGGTTCTCCTCGCCACTGACAGGACGTGGAGCTGTGTGTTTACACACACAGCTCCACGGTCCGGCACGCTCCCGCTGTTTTCACGGGCAATCGCGGGTGCCCGGCGGACATCGCGGCGTACGCGCGCCCCCTAGGCGGCCGGGAATGGGAGGACGTCATATGAAGCCCACCCAGGATGGGAGATCCACCTTGTGGGCGTCATATGACTATGGGCGGGATGGGAAGTGGTTAAAGTGCATTTTTTCCCTCCGCGTGACATGAAAAAATTGCATCGATCACCATTTTATTCTCTAGGGCCCCTGCATAGAAAAAAAAAAAAACAATATATATATATATATATATATAAAACAAACAGTTCAATCTCTGTATTTGCGGACGATACTAATCTAAGCAGGGAAATAACTTCTCCGCAGGATGTGGAAACCCTGCAAAAAGATCTGAACAAATTAATGGGGTGGGCAACTATATGGCAAATGAGGTTTCATGTAGAAAAATTTAAAATAATGCATTTGGTCCAGCTTGGCCCAATGTAAGCATGCATCTTCCATATTGTATTTGGTCGATTCTCGTGAAAATCATTGTAGTAGGCACCGACACCACAGTGATCAATGGCATCTTCCAAGTTTCCTGCCAAGTGGCTGCCCAGCAACTTAGTGAACACAGGGAGTTGTTCGTTTGGCACGGGCTTCATTCAGAGAACACTTTGTATTTTCTTAGTGAATGCAAAATGTTTACTGACTGGATGAGGTGAAGACCGTAACATCACCATTCCACCTCGTCCAATCAGAAAATGCTTTGCATTCATTATGAAAATCACTACAATCATTTCCAGCTCCAGGTATGGAAAATGCAGACTTACGTACTGTAGGTACCAATGTACCTTTGCAACAAAAAAACAAGGTCCATAAAGTCATGGATGAGCGAGTTTGTGGTGGAGGAACTTGACTGGCCTGAACAGAGTCCTGACCTCAACCCGATAGAACACCTTTGGGATGAATTAGAGTGGAGACTGCGAGCCAGGCCTTCGAGTCCAACATCAGTGCCTGACCTCACAAATGCACTTCTGGAAGAATGGTCAAACATTCCCATAGACACACTCCTATACCTTGTGGACGGCCTTCCCAGAAGAGTTGAAGCTGTTATAGTTGCAAAGGCTGGGCCAACTCAATATTGAACCCTACGGACTAATGCCCCGTACACACGGTCGGAATTTCCGACCACAAAATCCATCGGATTTTTTCCGACAGATTTTGTCCGACACTGGTGTTGCATACACACGGTCGGACAAAGTTGTCGGAAAATCCGATCATTCTGAACGTGGTGACGTTCGTTGCGTACGACGAAACTACGTAGAGGCTAGTAGCCAATAGCTTTGGTCTTGTAATGTGATCTGAGCATGCGTGGCACTTTGTCCGTTGGAATTCGCTACACACGATCAGAAAAAGTCCTATCGGACTTTGTTTTCGGACAATTTGAGAGCAGGATCTCGGAAAAAGTCAGATGGAGCCCACACACGGTCGGAATTTCCGACCGTGTGTACGGGGCATAAGACTGGGAAGCTAAGAAAATTCATGTGGAAGTAAAGGCTTTTGACCATATAATATATATATATATATATATATATATATATATATATATATATAGTGTATATATATATATATAAAAAGTGTATATATATATATATATATATATAAATATTTTCATTACAAATTTAATTTTCATTTCAAAGCTGCGTAGTACACAATGTTATTATTGTATTTCCACATGGATCCACCTGACATCCTAATACACACCTGATGACAAAACACAGGCAGTTAAGTCTGTTTACGGGCAAACAAACTGACGTATTAAAGTCGCTATGCAACAATGTGAACCTCTTTATCTAGACAAAGCATAATTGTATAGCTAAATCAAGATAAAAAATATCAGACTTCTTATCCATACAAAACATACATAAGTTGGCCAATTATGTCTTTGCAAAACACTACTAGGCAATAGTGCTGTATACAATAACACACCCTTTAGATAAAGAAAGGGACAAAGCATAAATTAAACCACACATAAATTTTATAACTATAATCCTCGGTGTATATAATCATTGCTGGTATTTTCTTTTAACCTCCTGAGATCCGCGCTATAGCAGGAATGACGGCTACACCGCGGATCTAACTTGCCGGGACGACGTCTACTGACGTTGTCCCGTTTACGAGCGTCCGGTGCGCTCTGTGATCAGCGAGTCTGTGAGACTCGCTGGATCATAGATCCGAGTAAGGGGTCGATCCCGAACCCCTTACTACATGATCAGCTGTCAGCCAATGACAGCTGATCATGTGATAACAACAGAGCCGGTAATCGGCTTTTTTTCCTCCTCTCAGAAAATGGTCACCTAAGGCAGTAGAGATAATCCCTTTTATCATAACAATGACCACCTTAGACAGTCCGGTTCCCCTATAGGACTAACTTATGTATAAGAAGCCAAATGCATGTCTGGATAACAGTCCCAGCATGCCCCGGGACTTGACGTCATAAGGGGCGGGGTCACCGTGTGACATCACACGTTGACCACGCCCCATGCCTATATAAGTCGTTGTGCACCTCTTACACGGTATTATAGTGGGAGAGAGCGTCGTGTCAACATCGGAAGAAGAGAAGAGGGAAGAAGGATGGAGAAGACCAGGCCAACGTAGTAAAAGAGCTGGAAGAAGATAGCGGAGGAGCCCGGCAGAAGAACCGGAGAGCGGGAGAAGAATCAGAGACCGGGAGAAGAGGCCGGGGAGCGGGACAAGAGGCCGGAGAGCGCGAAGGAGTCAGAAGAGACCCCTGAAGTCGGAAGAGACCCTCTTAGCTGCCTACTAAATTACTTTAAAAACCTGCCGAGTGTGTTTTTTTATTGACACTTTTTTCCCCAGGTGAATGGGTGGGGGGCCGGGATCTGGGGGCCCCCTTATTAAAGGGGGCTCCTGGATTCCGATAAGCCCCCCGCCCACAGACCCTGACCACCAGTGGCCAGGGTTGTCGGGAAGAGGCCGTTGTCCTCATAAACATGGGGACAAGGTGCTTTGGGGTGGGGGGGCCAAAGAGCGCCCCCCTTCCCCAAAGCACCCACCCCCATTTTGAGGGCATGCGGCCTGGTACAGTTCAGGAGGGGGGGGGGCGCTCGCTCATCCCCACTCCCTTTCCTGACCGGCCAGGCTGCATCTTCCGATAAGGGTCTGGGGGAACCCATGCCTGTTTTTTATTTAAAATTTGGGGTGGAGTTCCCCCTCGAGAGCTGATTATTCTGTGATTGGCCACAGCCAAAGTCGCCTGGCCTGGGGGCGACTTAAAGTCATGTTGTAAGTCTTCCCAAGTGGCGCTGTGATTCATACTCAAGTCGTGTCCAAGTTGCCTCCCAAAGTCATGGTGAAAGTTTTGTTGCCTCTTGTGTGAATGGACACACAACGGCGTACACACGGTCGGAATTTCCGATGGAAACAGTCCGATGGGAGCTTTTCATCGGATTTTCCGACCGTGTGTATGCCCATCGGTCTTTTTCTGTCGGAATTTCCGACGGACTTTGGATTGAGAACCTGTTCTTAATTTTTCGGATGGAAAACCTTTCTATCGGATTTTCCGATTGTGTGTATGTAATTCCCACGCGCAAAATTCCGGCGCATGCTCGGAAACAATTCGAGGCATGCTCAGAAGCATTAAACTTCCCTTTTATAGTGCAGTCGAATGTGTTGTATGTCGCGGTGTTATTGACCATCGGAATTTGGTGTGACCGTGTGTAGGCAAGACAGTTTGAGCGAAATTCCGTCGGAATTCCGACGGGAAAACCATCAGAGCTTTTTCCGACGAGAATTCCGACCGTGTGTACGCGGCATAAGAATACAATAAAACAGAGTTCTCCAGGGAATGGTTCTCCTGCAGCCCAAAGTGCGTGACACATACATCACTATACCACTCATCTTATTGGCTTAAGCTACTTTTCATTCCTATATACACGTACGTTTATGATGAGTTTTGGTCCTGTTGAATTTTTCTTCCTTATTGTTGGATGATTAGTAACATAGTGCACCTTTATCTTTATTTGTGTAGTAAAGAGATGTTTTGAGGTCAAGGCTGTGAGTTAAGGAAATCTCCATGTTTCCGTCACTTTAATTTGTTTGTTTGGACCAAGCTGGGATCTTTCCAGAGTCTGGATTGGCTGAGGGCCACCAGAGGACTTTAGCCCACTGTTTACGGGAGTGCAGAACAATGTGCACTCCTGTGACCTACAGGAGAAGTATAGCCAAATAAGCCTTTTCCCTACTTCTCCTTTAATGCATTCTGTAACAGGAATGTGTTACAACAGACGGAGCCGCAGTTTACTACAGAGGGTAGAGGGGGGGGTTGCACATTGGGGAAATATTGCTAATCTTCTTTTACAAGCTCTTGTAGCTCAATTCTTTTTGTGTGTAGGGATGGGGTAATTTAACCACCTGCCAACTCCTCACTGTAAATATACTCACAGTACATACGTACATGTATGTTGCTGGCCTTCTTCTGGGTTTGGACTGGACACTAGACATGTGCAATTCGTTTAGTTACGAATTCGTTTTTCGTTAAAATTCGTTATATTCGTTAATTCGTAAGCATTACGAATGAACGAACGGTTTACTAAAAATTCTATCGAAAAACAAATATGGAAAACAACGAAGATACGAAATAATTAAATTAGAAACAACGAAAATACGAAAGACTGAAAATCTGAAAAACGAAAACAGAAACAACGAAAATACCGAACAAAGATTCAAAATAACGAAAATCTAAATGAACGAAAAATCGAAATTACGAACATTCGGAAAACGGAAATCAAAACAACTAGGGCTGTTACTGATTAAAATTTTCGTGTTCGATTAATCGTTTTTTTTTAATCGATTAATCGACTAATTTCGATTAATTATAACGCACATACAGATCCAACTACTTTTAGCGGATCTCCTTGCATTGCAACTCTGCATTAGTCAGTGGTAAATGTGGTATACACTATATACAATCACCCGACACTAGTTAGTTTCCACAATCCCTGACTCAACTTCACAGTTCACACAAATTCGTTTTAAATTCAAACTGTAGCACTGACGTAAGGCCCCTTTCACACTGGGGCGGGAGCCACGGCGACTGTAAAGCAGCGCTATATTTTTTTAACAAGAAAAAAGCAGCGCTATATTTAGCGCTGCTTTACCGTCGTTTTTGCCACGGTATTCGGCGTAGCGGCGCTTTGCGGCGGTATTGCCGCGGTATTACCGCGGTGTGCCATTGATATCAATGGGTAGGAGCGGTGAATACACCGCTCCTATACCGCTCCAAAGATGCTGCTAGCAGGACTTTTTTTACTGTCCTGCTAGCGCACTATGGAGTGAATTGGGCCGTTTTTTTCAGGCGGTATACAGGCGCTATTTTTAGCGATGTACCGCCTGAAAACCGCCCCAGTGTGAAAGGGGCCTAAGTCATTTTTTTTTCCACAGTAGCACGACAATCCCTCCACCTCCGGTCTAACTATCACTCTCACCTTATGGCATGGACCCCTGTGCAAACAGGTGGTCATGCAAGCGGGTATCAAAAGGGTTAACACAGACCATAAACTTCTCTCACGTCTCCTTAGATCTCAGCAAGGACGCAGGTCATGGGTAGAGAGAAAAGATCTAAGTGCTCACCGCTTAAGTATAAGATTTCATTTTTGTATTCAAACACAAACTACTCACATAAAGATGATAAAAAACACAGCATGTAAAGCCGACAATCGTGTTCGTTCCATAGTGCAGCAGCGGGTGACGTCATGCATAGCTCCTCCCCCATATGCGTTACGTTCAATCAGAACTTCAACGTCACCAGACTCCTCCCCCCTTCCATTCGTAAGCAAACGGAGGCACTTGGGGAAGGGGGGAGGAGTCCGGTGACGTCGATGTCTGTGACGTCACCGGATCTCCGATGGAACTCCCCGAAGACCCGGAAGCCGGCGGAGAGGTGAAGTTTGATCGATCAAAAAATTAATTGATTAATCAAGGAATTAATCTTTAATTTCCACAGCCCTAAAAAATTCTAACGAAAAACAAACTATCGAAAAGAACGAATATGGAAAAAAATGAAAATACTAAATAATTAAATTAGAAACAACGAAAATATGAAAGAATGAAAATCTGAAAAACGAAAACAGAAACAGCGAAAATACCGAACAAAGATTGAAAATAACGAAAATCAAAATGAACGAAAAATCTAATTTACGAACATTCGGAAAACGGAAATCAAAACAACGAAAATTCTGCTGATCGAGAATTCGAAAGAACGAATTTGTTAGTTCTGATTCTGAAAAATATTCCATCCAGAGTCCAGATAGGTCGGAGGCTCTGTGTTTTAGGGGAATTTTGAGTTAAGTTCTGACTTGTGAGAGAGAAATTCTTTGTTTCTTAAACATGTAAATAGCATTCACATTACATAAAATTATGAATTATGCTCCGATTACGAATCTACGAAAACAATGTTACGAAAGTACGAATAAATGAGGCAGTCAATCTCACGAAAGTACGAATGTAATTAATCTACGGAAATACGAATCATTTCAAATCAACGAAAATATAGCTCTTACGAAAATACGAACGCGTCCGAATATGAAATATAACAAAAATACGAATTTCGAATCAACGAAAAAGTAACTCTTACGAAAATACGAACGAGTCCGAATACGAAAACCCACGTCTTAGGAAATTACGAATCGTTACGAAACGAACAGAAACTAAACGAAACTAAACAAATTTTTCTGTTGTGCACATGTCTCCTGGACACAGCGCAAGTTTGTCAGCAGATTTCAGCCAATGATTTTGACTGAAACCTGCTGATCAGCCGTTTCCAATCATACACAGAGTCCTGTGTGTACAAGCATGCAGAACTCTGTATACAGGGGACAGCAATCTGTTTCTTTTCCCTGAAAAGCAGGAGATTAGTAAATAAAAACTACACATATGCTATATTGTCAAAAGTATTGGGACGTCTGCCTTTACATGAACTTGAATGGCATCCTAGTCTTAAGCCTCGTACACACAATCCGATTGTTGGCCAACAGAGCGTGAGACTTTTGTCTGAAGGGCGTGTGCTTTTCATACAAACGGTACATAACTGTCGGCCAACAAACATACGTACTAGACAAACTACGAGCTGAGAAAGAGGAAGTTCAATTGTCAGGCGCCACCCTTTGGGCTCAGTCTGCTAATTTCGTGTTAGTAGAAGTTTGGTGAGTATTCATTTGCGCTTTTCATTTTGCGCTTTTCATTTTGCGCTTTTCATTTCCTGCTTTTCAGTTCGTTTCTGAACGGCCGTTCGTCAACCAGCCATGTTGCGGAATCGGAGGAGATAGCGTGTTATTTATTATTGGCCTTGGAGTTATGCCCTGTACACACGGTCGGAAATTCCAACGGAAAATGTTCGATCGGACCATGTTGTCAGTAAATCCGACCGTGTGTGGGCTTCATCTGACTTTTTTCGTCGGAATTTCCGCCGGAAAAAATTTGAGATCCTGCTCTCAAATTTTCCGACAACAAAATCCAATCGGACTTTTTCCGATCGCGTGTAGAGAATTCCGATGGACAAAGTGCCACGCATGCTCAGATCAAATTAGGAGACCAAACCTATTGGCTAATAGCCTCTACGTAGTTCCGTCGTACGCAATGAACGTCACCATGTTCAGAATGATCGGATTTTCCGACAACTTTGTCCGACCGTTTGTATGCAACACCAGTGTCGGACAAAATGCGTCGGAAAAAATCCGATGGATTTTGTGGTCGGAATTTCCGACCGTGTGTACGGGGCATCATTGCTTTGACCCAAGTCCAGTCCAGGAACAGGAGGAGGAGGAGTTCTTGGAGAAAAAATTGGTTGCTTTATTAATGGTGACCAATTATGTCATATGCCTTTGCTGCGGGAGCTCCAGGAGAATAATCCGGATGATTTTCAGAATTATCTCCAGATGACGGACCCCTGCTTTCACCAACTCTTGGTATTGTTGACCCTCCTATATTATGAAGCAGGACACATGCATGAGGCTTTTATTTTTTTTTTTTGGTTGAATAATGATTTGATTTGGTATATTTTCTATATTTTTGGATGCATAGAATGCACTTTTTGGTTAAGTTCTATTGGCAGATAGCATGTCTAATTTTATTTGTTTTCTTTTTTTTAATGCACAATAAAAAAATTGTGTAGAATAATACTTGGCTGTGTGTTTTACTTCAAATGACGGTTTGGGAGTCGGCAGTTACATTTTATAAAGTACAATGTAAAATTAACAAGGGACACCAACATAGTTGTAACTTTGAGATTAAAAACTCCGGGATAATGGTGTGTGGTAACTTGCCCAAATAAAAAAAAAAAAGCATAATAATATTATTCTTGATATCACTAGAAAAAAAAAAAGCCTTTGAAAATTTGTTTGCAATAACTCCATCAGTATCACCAGCAAAGCAGCTTCATTATTATCCCATTAAAGAAGAAGAGAATTGTGCGCTGCATTTCAAGATTTCATAATTTGCCGCGTCATGAATGTTAATTCTCCATTACGAACGCGAGTTTACAAGACCGACCGCTTCCGGCTCCTCCTTGCTTCCGAGCATGCGTGTTTGTACTTTGGACTTTTGTCCGACGGACTTGTGTACACACGCTCGGAAAATCCGACAACAGACATTTGTCTGCCGAAAACTTACTAGCCTGCCATCCAACATTTGTTGGCCGAAAGTTGGACAACAATTGTCAGAAGGAGCGTACTAACGGTCGGATTTTAGGCAAACTGTCACACAATTCCCGGCCGAAATTCCGATCGTGTGTACGAGACTTAAGTCCGTAGGGTTCAATATTGAGGTGGCCCACCCTTTGCAGCTATAACAGCTTCAACTCTTCTGGGAAGGCCGTCCACAAGGTTTAGGAGTGTGTCTATGGGAATGTTTGACCATTCTTCCAGAAGCGCATTTGTGAGGTCAGGCACTGATGTTGGACAAGAAGGCCTGGCTCACAGTCTCGCTCTAATTCATCCCAAAGGTGTTCTATCAGGTTGAGGTCAGGACTCTGTGCAGGCCAGTCAAGTTCCTCCACCCCAAACTCGCTCATCCATGTCTTTATGGACCTTGCTTTGTGCACTGGTGCGCAGTCATGTTGGAACAGGAAGGGGCCATCCCCAAACTGTTCCCACAAAGTTGGGAGCATGAAATTGTCCAAAATGTCTTGGTATGGTGACGCCTTAAGAGTTCCCTTCACTGGAACTAAGGGGCCAAGCCCAACCCCTGAAAAAACAACCCCCACACCATAATCCCCCCTCCACCAAATGAATTGGACCAGTGCACAAAGCAAGGTCCATAAAGACATGGATGAGCGAGTTTGGGGTGGAGGAACTTGACTGTCCTGCACAGAGTCCTGACCTCAAGTCCGTCGGACAAAAGTCCAAAGTACGAACACGCATGCTCAGAAGCAAGGACGGGCCAGAAGCGGCCGGTCTTGCAAACTAGCGTTCGTAATGGAGAATTAACTATCGTAACGCGGCGAATTATGAATTGGCGAAAGGCAGCGCACAATTCTCTTCTTCTTTAATGGGATAATAATGAAGCTGCTTTGCTGGTGATACTGATGGAGTTCTGCTAAATGAATTTTCAAAGGCTTTTATTTTTCTAGTGATATCAAGAATAATATTATTGTGCTTTTCTTTATTGAACCCTACGGACTAATGCCCCTATCGGACCATGTTGTCGGAAAATCCGACCGTGTGTGGGCGCCATCTGACTATTTCCGTCGGAAAAAAATTGAGATCCTGCTCTCAAATTTTCCGACAACAAAGCCCGATCGGACTTTTTTCCGATCGTGTGTAGCGAATTCCGACGGACAAAGTGCCACGCATGCTCAGATCACATTACAAGACCAAAGCTATTGGCTACTAGCCTCTACGTAGTCCCGTCGTACGCAACGAACGTCACCGCGTTCAGAATGATCGGATTTTCCGACAACTTTGTCCAACCGTGTGTATGCAACACCAGCGTCGGACAAAATCCGTCGGAAAAAATCCGACCGATTTTGTGGTCGGAAATTCTGACCGTGTGTACGGGGCATAAGACTGGGATGCCATTAACGTTCATGTGCGTGTAAAGGCAGGTGTCCCAATACTTTTGGCAATATAGTGAAACACAGGCATTACACTTGGTAGGCACACAATTAAACTCTTGCTTGCCCCTAAATGCTAACCCCAGCCAGTGTCATTAGTACAGTGACAGTGTATAGTATCAGCACTGATCACTGTGTTGGTGTTAGTAGTGATGTCAGTGTCAGTTAGCGCCAGATTGTTCACCACCCAATCACAGTCCCACTATAAGTCACTGATCACCGTCTTTACAGCATAGAGTCTATAGTTGATTAAATTCTAGTATATATATATATATATATATATTGTAGATACCATAGTCTGTAGATGCTATAACGCTCACACAAACTTATTAATATACACTTATTGGGATTTTTTTTTTTTTTTTTTACCAAAGACATGTAGCAGAACACATTTTGGCCTCAATTTATTAGTTAGTTGGATATGTTTTATAACAGAAAGTAGAAAAATATGTTTTTTTTTTCCATGTGTTATAAAAAAAAAAAACCCCAGTGGTGATTAATGTATCCGATGTAAACAAGCATCTCCCGTTCTGCCTAGTGACACTGTCACTGACCTCTGCTCCCTGTGATCGGGTGATCAGTGACGTGTCACACACAGCCACGCCCCCCCCACAGTTAGAATCACTCCATAGGACACACTTAACCCCTTAACTGCCCCTAGTGGTTAACCCCTTCACTGTCAGTGTCATTTACACAGTAATCAGTGCATTTGTATAGCACTGATCGCTGTATAAATGTGAATGGTCCCAAAAATGTGTAAAAAATGTCCGATGTGTCCGCCATAATGTCGCAGTCACAATAAAAATCGCAGATCGCCGCCATTACTAGTAAAAAAAATAATTATTAATAAAAATCCCCTATTTTGTAGACGCTAAACTTTTGCGCAAACCAATCAATATTTGCTTATTGCGATTTTTTTTAACCAAAAATATGTAGAAGAATACGTATCGGCCTAAACTGAGGAAAAAAATATTTTTTTATATATTTTTGGGGGATATTTATTATAGGAAATAGTAAAAAATAATGCGTATTTTTTTTTTTTCAAAATTGTCGCTCTTTTTTTGTTTATAGCGCAAAAAATAAAAACCACAGAGGTGATCAAATACCACCAAAAGAAAGCTCTATTTGTGGGGAAAAAAAAGGACGCCAATTGTGTTTGGGAGCCACGTCGCATGACCGCGCAATTGTCAGTTAAAGCGACGCAGTGCCGAATCGCAAAAAGGGGCTCTGGTCCTTTGGCTGCCAATTGGTCCGTGGCTGAAGTGGTTAAAGGGACATTTTTTTTTTTTTTTTAAATGACAACATATTTTTTTTATTGCATGTTAGTGTAAATATGAGATGTGAGGTCTTTTTGACACCCAGATCTCATATGTAAGGCCCCTTTCACACTGGGGCGGTGAGCCGCGGTGACGGTAAAGCAGCGCTATATTTAGCGCTGCTTTACCGTCGTTTTCACCGCGGTTTTCGGCCGCTCGCGGTGCGGTTTTACCCCCCGCGAGCGGCCGAAAAAGGGTTAAACACCCCCCGCAGAGCGCCGCCGTAGCCGCGGTATTGCCGCGGTAACCGCGGTATTGCCGCGGTTTTACCGCGGTCTCCCATTGTAATCAATGGGAAGGAGCGGTATAGGAGCGGTGAACACACCGCTCCTATCCCGCTCCAAAGATGCTGCTAGCAGGACTTTTTTTGTCATCCTGCTAGCGCACCGCTCCAGTGTGAAAGCCCGCCGGCTTTCACACTGGAGTTAAAGGGGCCGGATTTTTTCATGCGGTGAACAGGCGCTATTTTTAGCGCTGCACCGCATGAAAAACGCCCCGGTGTGAAAGGGGCCTAAGAGGTCCTGTCACGCTTTTTTTCTGTTACAAGGGATGTTTACATTCCTTGTAATAAGAATAAAAGTGACACATTTTTATATATTTTTTTCAAACAGTGTAAAAAAAAAAAGTAAAAGGTAAAATAAATAATAAAAAAAAAAAAAAAAATGTAAACGCGCCCCGTCCGGCCGAGCTCGCGCACAGAAGCGAACGCATACGTGAGTAGCGCCCGCATATAAAAAAGGTGTTCAAACCACACATGTGAGGTATCGCCGTGATCGGTAGAGCGAGAGCAATAAATCTAGCCTTAGACCTCCTCTGTAACTCAAAACATGCAACCTGTAGAATTTTTTTTTAAACGTCGCCTATGGAGTTTTTTAAGGGTAAAAGTTTGTCGCCATTCCACGAGCGGGCGCAACTTTGAAGCGTGACATGTTGGGGATCAATTTTACTCGGCGTAACATTATCTTTCACAATATAAAAAAAAAATAACTTTACTGTTGTCTTATTTTTTAATAAAAAAAAAAAGTGTTTTTTTTTTCCCAAAAAAAGTGCGCTTGTAAGACCGCTGCGCAAATACGGTGTGACGGAAAGTATTGCAACGACCGCCATTTTTTTCTCTAGGGTGTTAGAAAAAAAATGTATAATGTTTGGGGGTTATAAGTCATTTTCTAGCAAAAAAAAAAAACAGTTTTTAACTTGTTAGCAACAAAAAACCTCTTAACTTGTAAACAACAAATCTCAGAAAGAGGCTCGGTCCTTAAGTGGTTAAACATCTTAGTACTGCTGTATCGGTGAAAATCGGCGGGTGGGTAGACATGAATTTGTGGTGTGCGGTTCAACCACTTAAGGACCGGAAGATTTTACCCCCTTCCTGACCAGGCCTTTTTTGCGATTCGGCACTGCGTCGCTTTAACTGACAATTGCGCGGTCGTGCGACGTTGCTCCCAAACAAAATTGACGTCCTTTTTTTCCCACATATAGAGCTTTATTTTGGTGGTATTTGATCGCCTCTGCGGTTTTTATTTTTTGCGCTATAAAAAAAAAAGAGCGACAATTTTGATAAAAACAAAACAATATTTTTTACTTTTTGCTATAATAAAAAAATTTAAAAAAAATATATTTTTCCTCAGTTTAGGCCAATACGTATTCTTCTACATATTTTTGGTAAAAAAAAATAGCAATAAGCGATTATTGATTAATTTGAGCAAAAGTTATAGCGTCTACAAAATAGGGGATAGTTTTATGGACTTTTTATTATTATTTTTTTTTTTTTTACTAGTAAAGGCGGCGAACAGCGATTTTTTTAGCACCACTGCAACATTGCGACAGACGGATCGGACACTTTTGAGACTTTTTTGGGAATTCGGCACTGCGTCGCTTTAACTGACAATTGCGCGGTCGTGGGATGCTGAACCCAAACAAAATTGACATCCTTTTTTTTTTACCACAGATAGAGTTTTCTTTTGGTGGTATTTGATCCCCTCTACGTTTTTTATTTTTTGCGCTATAAACAAAAAAAGAGCGACAATTTTGAAAAAAACGCAATATTTTTTACTATTTGCTATAATAAATATCTCCCAAAAATATATAAAAAAACATTTTGTTCCCTCAGTTTAGGCCGATACGTATATTCTTCTACATATTTTTGTTAAAAAAAAATCGCAATAAGTGATTATTGATTGGTTTGACTTTGAGCAAAAGTTATTGCGTCTACAAAATACGGGATAGTTTTATGAACTTTTTATTATTATTATTTTTTTTTTACTAGTAATGGCTGCGATCAGCGATTTTTTTTTTTTAGCAGGACTGCGACATTGCGGCAGGCGAATCGGACACTTTTGACACTTTTTTGGGACCAGTGACATTATTAACCACTTAATCCCCGGAAGAATTGGCTGCTCAATGGCCAGGCCATTTTTTCTTTTTTTTTGGGATTCGGCGCGGCGTCGCTTTAACTGACAATTGCGCGGTCGTGCGACGCTGAACCCAAACAAAATTGACGTCCTTTTTTTCCCACAGATAGAGTTTTCTTTTGGTGGTATTTGATCACCTCTACGTTTTTTATTTTTTGCGCTATAAACAAAAAAGAGCGACAATTTAGAAAAAAAAAAATATATATATATTTTTTTTTACTTTTCGCTATAATAAATATATCCAGAAAAAGTAAAAAATAATTTCTTCTTTAGGCCGATGAATGAATGATTTGTATAGCGTTGCAAATGCGAACTGAATCGCGAATCGCAAACTGAATAATCGCGAACTGAATCGCCTCAAGGCGCCGATATATATTCTACATATTTTTGGTAAAAAAAAACAATAAGCGTATATTGATTGGTTTGTGCAAAAGTTATAGCGTCTACAAAATAGGGGATAGATTTATAGCATTTTTATTATTATTTTTTTTATTATTATTATTTTTTACTAGTAATGGCAGTGATCTGCAAATTTTAGCGGACACATCGGACACCTAGCTGACATTTTTGACCCTTTTTTTTTATGGAACCAGTGACATTATTACCGTGATCGGTGCTAAAAATATGCACTGTCACTGTACTAATGACACTGGCAGGGCAGGGGTTAATATCAGGGGGCGATCAAAGGGGTTAAATGTGTTCCCTGTTTGTGTTTTCTAACTGTATGGGGGATGGGCATTGAGTCAGCCGCACCCGCTGATCGGCTCCCATGCTGCGCCGCTGGCACGTGCCCACAAATCGCCATGCACGAGCCGACGTACGTAACTGCAAATCTCACCAATTTATTCTCTAGGGCCTCTGCTTTGAAAAAAAAAAAATAATAATATCTATCTATCTATATATATATATAATAATATATATATATATATATATATATATATATATTATATATATAATAAATATAATGTTTGGCCGTTCTAAATAGTTTTCTAGCCCAAAAAAAAGATTTTTACATGTGAACAAAAAGTGCCAAGATAAGTCCCGGATCTTGAAAGCCAGAGGATCAGCATGACAAACAGGCTGAAGCCCCCCCCCCCCCCCCATCACTCCGCAGACACTCCTCCTCCTCCCCCCCAAAAAAAAACTTTGCTGTAACTTTGGAACTTCTCCCCAGGCTGCTCCTGTGACGTCACCCAGAGCGCAGGTGGGCGGGGCCGCCCGTCCGTTTGACACTCAGCTGGGGATCTCGCGCAGCCTCAGGACAGCAGCTGCAGGCGAGTGCGCGGGCGCGGGAGCGCGCACAGAAGGGTAACAGGTGACTGACGCGGGTAGCGGATGGGACGGCCGGCCCGGGATACAGGTACTGGAGGGGGAGGGGGGGGACTCTACTTCTTATATTTGTTACTTTGTAACTTTTATAGATTGTACGTCTGACTCTCCAGGCATGCTGAGCCTTGTAGTTCCACAGCAGCTGGAGAGCGACGGTCCAGAGAGAGATCATTAGGCCGGGCAGAGGCAGCGCAGGGATAAGGGAGGGACAGCAGAAAGTGAGAAATAGTACAAAAATATATTACTGGGGGAGGGACGGATATTATTATTATTTTATTGTTGTTTTTTATTATTTTATATTTGCATTATTATTTTATTATTTTTTTTATTGTTTTATAATTTGTATTTATTATAATTATTATTTTATATTTGCATAATAATAAATTATTAGTATTATTATTGTTTTATAATTTTATTGTAATTATTTTATAATATTATTATTATTATTATTATTATACGAATTTATTATTATTGTTTTATAATTGTATTTTATAATTGCATTAATCTTCTTATTTTTTTTATTAATAAAATACAATTATAGAACAATAAAAAATAATAAGAAAATAATGCAATTATAATAAAATAATAATTACAATAAAATACAATAATAATAATAATAATAAGAATAATAATGCAATTATAATATAATTATTATTAATTACATTATTATTTTTATTGTTTTAAAAATTATTGTTTTATTGTAATTGCATTACTTTTATTGTTTTATAATTGTTTTTTATTATAATTATTTTATTTTGATTATTATTATTTTTGTTTTATAATTGTATTTTATTGGAATTATTATTATTTTATTCTTCTTATTTTATTATTCTTAATAAGAATAATAAAATGCAATTTATAGAATAATAATGCAATTGCAATATTATTATTATTATTATTTTATTAAATATTATAATTTATAAATACATTAAAAAAATTATAATGTAGTTTTTTTAATAATTGCATTATTTTATTATAATTTATTGTTCTTTTATTATAATTATTTTATTGTTTAAGGGGGGAAAAAACCCTATAAAACACTGAGGTGAACACACAATGTCTATTAACCACTTGCCGCCCGCCTTATAGCAGAATGACGGCGGCAAAGTGGTTTCAATAACCTGACTGGGCGTCATATGACGTCCTCAGGATATTGAGCTGCGGCGATCGTTGTTTCGGTGTGACAGTCTGACACCCTGCAACACCGATCTAGGTAAAGGGTCTCTGACGGAGTCTCTTTACCACGTGATCAGCCGTGTCCAATCACGGCTGATCACAGTGTAAATAGGAAGAGTCGGTGATCAGCTTTTCCTCACTCGCGTCTGACGCGAGTAGAGGAGAGACGTTCGGCGGCTCGCCTGACAGGGGGGGTGGGGTCTGCGCTGCCCCCCCTCGGATTCCGACCATGACCACCATAATGCCGTTCAGGATGGCCAGCCACACTGGACCACCAGGTATTCCCCCCCCCCAGACCCCCAGGGAAATGCACATCGGTGCCCAGGCAGCTGCCAATCAGTGCCCACTGACAATGCCTACCACCAGGGATGCCCATCAGTGCCACGTATCAATGCCCATCAGTGCCCAGTACTGCTGCCTATCAGTGCCACCCATAAGTACCCATCTTTTCAGCCTCTGTGTCGCCTATCAGTGCCCACCTGTGCCGCCTATTAATGCCCATCAGTGCTGCATATCAGTGCCTATCGTCAGTGCCCGCTCATTGGTGCCACCTCCTCGGTGCTGCTTTATCAGTGCCCGTCAGGGAAAGAGAAAACGTACTTATTTACAAAATTTTATAACCGAAACAAAAGGAAATCTTTTTAATTTTTATTTTTTTGTTCAAAACTTTTTTTATTTGTTTAGCAAAAAATAAAAACCGCAGATCAAATACCACTAAAAGAAAGCTCTATTTGTGGGAACAAAATGATACAAATTTAGTCTGTGTACAGTGTTGTATGACCGCGCAATTGTCATTCAAAATGCGACAGCGCTGAAAGCTCAATTGTCCTGGGCAGGAAGGTGTCTAAGTGCCCGGTATTGAAGTGATTAAAATAATTTTATTAAAAAGAATAATTAAATCGCAAAAATATTCATATCTCATAATAAAGTTCATAACCTAGCATGATATACACACAGGGATGAGTATTCCACATGCTTGAAGACAGTTCATTTCAATAAAAAATTCCAACACGCTTCGTAAAGTAAATTTTGGCTTCTTCAGGGAATCTGATTCGTATCTAATTATCATTTGGGTTGAAGAACAAACAACATAATATTTATTTATCACACGATGCTGTTTTAACCACTTCGCGCCTGCACTATAGCCGAAAGACGGCTACAGCGCGGACGCCAACTGCCGGGAGGGCGTCCCTGGACGTTCTCCTGTCTACTTCCGCAATGCGCGTTCCCGTGAGCGCGCATCGGGAAAGTTCTGTGCTGGCCCTTGGACACAGCCAGTCACAGATCGCTGTAAATGGCCAATCACAGCGCCCGTTTGCAGCGCGATCGGCGTGTCCAATGAGAGATGAACTCATATGTAAATGTATGAGATCATCTCTCATCGCTGACTCTCCCTCCTCACACAGAGACAGTGTGTGGGGAGGGAGAGATGAACCGCTGCAGCGGTTAGTAAAAAAAAAAAAGAAATTAGAAAATAAAGTGCCCACCAGTGCCACGTGTCATCAAGGCCACATAGTGCCATCTGTCATCAGTGCCATATCAGTGTCACGTGCCATCTGTTATCAGTGTCACGTGTCATCAATGTCACGTGTCCTCAGTGCCATGTATTAGTGCCATCTGTCCTCAGTGCCACGGATTAGTGGCATCTGTCCTCAGTGCCACGTATCAGTGTCACGTGTCCTCAGTGCCACGTATTAGTGGCATCTGTCCTCAGTGCCACGTATTAGTGCATCTGTCCTCAGTGCCACGTATTAGTGGCATCTGTCCTCAGTGCCACGTATCAGTGTCACGTGTCCTCAGTGCCACGTATCAGTGTCACGTGTCCTCAGTGCCACGTATTAGTGGCATCTGTCATCAGTGTCACGTATTAGTGGCATCTGTCATCAGTGTCACGTGTCATTGTCCTGGTGCTCCAGGGCCTTCAAAAGTGTAATAGGTAGTCAACAAGTTAGATGTGTAATTTATTCTCCTAGAACACGTGATGGCACTCCCTGCATGTTGGGCCTCTCTAAGTGGCCAGGCTGTGTAAAAGTCCAACACATGTGGTATCGTAATACTCGGGATGAGTAGCGGAATTTATTTTGGGGTGTCATTTGTGGTATACACATGCCATGTGAGAGAAATAACCTATTACAATGACACTTTTGTGGGAAAAAAAAATCTTCATTTTGCAAAGAATTGTGGGGAAAAAATGACAACATCAAAAAGCTCACCATGCCTCTTACTAAATACCTTGGAATGTCTACTTTCAAAAAAGGGGTAATTTGGGGGGCGGTGGTACTTCCCTGGCTTGTTGGGGTCACAAGAAAAGAGATGGGTCACCAGTACATCAGATGTGATCAATTTTTTGTATAAATTGTGGCCAAAATTATGAAGAAAAATTTAATACAAATTTTATTGTTTTATTTCAAAATTTTCGGTCTTTTTTCACCACAGTTTGTAGACTCTCTAAATTTCACAAAGACCAAATAATATCCACTAATTTATTGGGTTATTTCTACCAAAGATATGTAGCAGTATAAAAAAAATTGTGGTGTATAATTTAATTTAAAATTTATTTTTATTTTTTTTAAAGAAAAAAAAAAAATTTGCTAAATTTATATCACAGAAACAAAGAAAAATGCTTTTTTTTAATTTTTTACTTTTTTTTTAATTTTTTTTTTTTTTTTTACATGCTTTTCTGCAGCTTCTCCATTGAAGTCTATTGAACCAAAAAAAAAAAAAACCCTGACCCTCTCCGAATACACAGCTGGCTGAAAAACGCACAGATGTGAACGTGGCCCATAGGAAACCATGTTAAATGAACTGTAGGGCGTTTCTGCAAAAAGCACCAAAAAAAAAAAAAAAAAAACGCATAGATGCGAACCGGGTCTATGATGTTTAGTAGCAGCAGAATGAACTAGGAGTGCTTAAGGCTTTGAGCCCGACGGCGTGGGGCATGCGGTCGCCCCCTCCCTTTACTATTAAGGGAATAAAAGCAATATTTTAAATATTTAAGGCTATATACAGGTTAATTTCCCTTTAAGAAGAATGGCAAATAGGGCTGGGGGGCGGGGTTAAAGGTCGCAAGGCTATTGGTGATTTCCCAAATGGTCTGTCACCCTGTAGGGGGGGGACGTTGGGTAAAAGATTTATGTATGATCGAGTCCTTTAAGACGGAACTGTTTTGAAGTTGATCGTTTGAAATGATAAGAATTTTATGATGCAATAAAATTATCAGAATATGGTTATTATTTCTTTGATTTGAATACACCAATAAAGTGCTGCGGCCAGTTCTTTGCCAATAGGTGTGTTGAGTTATTATTTAAATAGGCTATATAAGTTTTAGTATTCAGGTGCGGCCTGCATTCCCATGCTTCTTTTTTTTTTTTTTTTTTTTCCGTATCACTTGTCATAATGGGGGTTATAAAAATTAAATTGGCCCTTTTTTATTTTATAGTACAAAAAGAGCATATAGTCGCTACTATAAGGGGTTCATGTAATATATAGGTGTAGTGGGGGTAGCACTCTCTCGCCTAGCAGTAAAAAAGGGTCGCTGGTTTGAATCCCAAGCACGATACGACCTGCCTGGAGTTTAAGTCCCTTAAGTAAAAAAATAAATACATTTTTTTATATATATATATATATATATATATATATATATATATATATATATATATATATATATATATATATATATATATATATATATATATTATTTTTTTTTTTTTTTTTTTTTTTTACTTAAGGGACTTAAACTCCAGGCAGGTCGTGGTTGGGATTCAAATAAAAAAAAAAAAAAAAAAAATTTTTAAATTCAGCAGCTACAATAAATAAATAGGACACTTTCCAGCGATGCGGGGGATCGAAGCCCTGATCGGCGGCGCCGTGATACGCCGCACAGTCATCTGGGACCTGTCACGTGTTCCAGGTGACTGACTATAAGTCATAATATATATATATATATATATATATTAATATATATTATTATATATATATATATATATATATATATATATATATATATATATATATATATATATATATATATATATATATATATATTTTATGACTTATAGTCAGTCATCTGGAACACGTGACAGGTCCCAGATGACTGTGCGGCGTATCACGGCGCCGCCGATCAGGGCTTCGATCCCCCGCATCGCTGGACCCGGGACAGGTAAGTGTCCTATTTATTAAAAGTCAGGAGCTGCAGTATTTGTAGCTGCTGAATTTTAATTTTTTTATTTTTAAGGGGCATCCCACTTTAATTAACTTAGCCCACCACTCTGGGTTTTTTTTCCCCCTTTACGCATTTTTTACAGGTCAGGATGTGTCTGTCCCTAGAACTGGTAACATCAATCCTTTTACTATAATTTTATTAATATTGTATTTTTATTTTAGTCATTATTTTGTTGTTATTTTTATTATTTTATTTTTATTGTAGCAGAATTATTATTTTATTATTAATAAAAATATTAATAATAATAATAATAATATTATACAGGATTTATATGGCACCAACAGTTTGAACAGCACTTTTCAACTTATTTGTATGTAAAAAAAAAACGTGGCTTGGGTGCATGCAGCGAGGTCACCTGTGCGGGGGGGGGGGGGGGGGAAGCGGGGGGGGGGGGAAGACTTCCAGCAAGGGGGTGACTACAGATCGGGGGGGGGGGCACAGCAAACATTTTTGGTGGGACCACCTGGTGACCTCTGTCCTGTTATTGATATGACCATAAAATTCAAGGGGGGGGGGGTTTCGGGTCCCCGGGAGGGCGGGGCGGTGTGGTCAGCACAGTATTAGGTGGAAGGATGTGGTCGGGGACCACGAGGAGCAGCAGTGCAGGGAGTAAACTTTTAGTCTCGGTTCACATCTATGCGGGCTGAGCTTGATGAGTTTTTCAGTTTGTGGCATTTATAAACCTGATTTTTTTTTTTTTTTTTTTTTTTTTTTTTCTTCTCTCTTTAACCACTTCCGGACCACCTGACGCTGATATACGTCCTAAGTTTGAAGAGGAATATCGTTGTTATGGCAGCAGCTAGCTGTAGGGCCGAAACAACTAATCAATTAATTGATGATGAAATTAATCGATTACTGTTTTCACAATCGGCCAGTAACATAATGGGGTTAAAAAAAAAAAAATTAGCCCTTTAGAGTACAAAAAGAGCAAATAATCGCTACTGTAAATATTACTTTCACTGTTGCACAGTAAAAAAAATTAACCCCTTACAGGAGCAATTATTTGCTCTTTTTGTACTATAGGGCTTTTTTATTTATTTTTTGTTTGTTTTTTTTATTTTATTTTTTTTATATAAACCCCATTATGTTACTAAACGTCTCAGACCTGGTTCATACCTATGTATTTTTTGGTGCTTTTTGCAGAAACACACTACAGTTCATTTAACGTTCACATCTGTTTTTTTCAGCTGCTGCGTATTCGGAAAGGGTCAGGGACTTTTTTCAACGCAAATAACTGTACTTTTTTGGTTCAATATACTTCAATGGAAAAGCTGCAGAAAAGCATGTAGTGCGTCTTTGCAGCAATTTGTGTTTTATTTTTATTTTTTTTTATCTGCCCAACAACAAATTGGCCAAAAAGGCATAAATTTTTTTTTTTTGCAAAAAACGTAAATCGCAGCAAAATCACGTGTGCAAAAAAAAATCTAAACGCACTGCAAAAAGCACTGCAGAAAGCAAACTGCGTAGGTGTGTACCGAGACTTATCAATTTTCAGATGAGAATATTCATATGAAAAATCTTTGTATATTCGCTGAATGAAAGAATTGTTGTTTGAAAATTTCACTTGCTTTTAACTTTCTGTTTTTAAAACGAATGGAGGAAAAAAAAAAAAAAAAATAAAAATATATATATATATATATATATACATTTTTATATATATTTATATCTATAAATAATATAATATATTACATTTTTTTTATTTTTATAGCAAAAAGTAATGATGCGTTTTTTTTTTTTTTTTTTTTTTGGTGCTCTTTTTTTGTTTATAGCTACAAAAAAAAAAAAAGAGGCAATCAAATACCACCAAAAGAAAGCTCTATTTGTGGGGAAAAAAAGGACGTCAATTTTGTTTGGGAGTCACGTCGCATGACCGCGTAATTGTCAGTTAAAGCGGCGCAGTGCCGAATCGCAAAAAGTGCTCTGGTCTTAAGCCAGCAAAATGGTCCGGTCTGAAAGTGTTTAAACGCGCCCTGTCCCACCATGCTCGCGTGTAGAAGCAAACGCATATGTGAGTAGCGCCCACATATGAAAACGGTGTTCAAACCACACGTGAGGCATCACCGCGATTGGTAGAGCGAGAGCAATAATTCTAGCCTTAGAACTCCTCTGTAACTCAAAACATGCAACCTGTAGAATTTACTTTTAAACATCGACTATGGAGATTTTTAAGAGCCCGTTCACACTACCGCGACTTGGGGGGCGACTTGTGAGACCGCAAGTCGCCCCAAGTCGCTTGACATCAGAAATGACATGCAAGTGAATGAGAGCCGTCTTAATGAACGCTACTGAAGTCGCTCCGACTTCAGAAAAGGTTCCTGTACTACTTCAATCCGACTTCTAGGCGACTTGTACCCATTGATTTTAATGGAAGTCGCCTCCAAGTGGGATCTCCATCTATATGGACGCGACAGTGTCTCCTTGAGGAGGAACTCCACGCCAAATTTTAAATAAAAAACCGGCATGGGTTCCCCCTCCAGGAGAATACCAGGCCCTTATGTCTGGTATGGATTTTAAGGGCAACCCCCTACGCCGAAAAAAACGGCGTGGGGGTCCCCCCAAAATCCATACCAGACCCTTATCCGAGCACGCAGCCTGGCTGGTCAGGAAAGGGGGTTGGGGAAGAGCGAGCTCCCCCCCCCCCCCCTGAACCGTACCAGGCCGCATGCCCTCAACATGGGTGGTGGGTGCTTTGGTGAAGGAGGGCGCCCTGCGGCCCCCCACCCCAAAGCACCTTGTCCCCATGTTGATGAGGACAAGGGCCTCTTCCCGACAACCCTGGCCGTTGGTTGTCGGGGGTCTGCGGGCGGGGGGCTTATCGGAATCCAGGAGCCCCCTTTAATAAGAGGCCCCCCACCCTGTGTGAATGAGTATGGGATACGATGTACACCTACCCATTCACCTAAGGTGTAAAAGTGTAAATAAAAAAAAAAAACACACAATTTTTATAAATATTTTATTGCACTGCTCCGGGGGTCTTCTTCCGTCTTGGGGGGTCTTCTCGCCGGACTCCTCCGCTCTCTTCTGCTCTTTTTTACCTAGCTCTTTCACGAGCGGAGGAGCCTTGCTTTCTTCGCCGCCGCCTTCGTCGTCTGGGTGTCTCGTTCCGCCTTCTGGGGTCTCCTCTGTTCTTGCCGATGTCGCCGTCTTCTTCTTCTGACTCTTCTGACTCGTCGCTCTCTCTGGCCAGAATGACAGAGACACGCTGTGTTGTGACTTGTATAGGGACAAGGGGCGGGGTCACATGCTCATGTCACATGGTGACCCCGCCCCCTTATGATGTCACAGTCCCAGCAGCCTCCGTCTCTGCCATTCCGGCCAGAGAGAGCGACGAGTCAGAAGAAGAAGAAGAGTCAGAAGAAGAAGAAGAGTCAGAAGAAGAAGAAGAGTCAGAAGAAGAAGAAGAGTCAGAAGAAGAAGAAGAAGAGTCAGAAGAAGAAGAAGAAGAGTCAGAAGAAGAAGAAGAAGAGTCAGAAGAAGAAGAAGAAGAGTCAGAAGAAGAAGAAGAGTCAGAAGAGTCGGAAGAAGACCGGGCTCCTCTGCTCGTAAGAGCGGAGGAGTCCGGCGAGAAGACCCCCCCAAGAAAATTGTGTTTTTTTGTTTGTTTTTTTATTTTTTTTTTATTTACATTTTACACCTTAGGTGAATGGGTAGGGGTACATCTTACCCCATACTCATTCACATAGGGTGGGGGGGGCCCCAGATCCCGATAAGCCCCCGCCCGCAGACCCCCGAAAACCAACGGCCAGGGTTGTCGGGAAGAGGCCCTTGTCCTCATCAACATGTTGAGGGCAAGCACCCACCCCCCATGTTGAGGGCATGCGGCCTGGTACGGTTCAGGAGGGGGGGGGGGGCGCTCGCTCGTCCCCACCCCCTTTCCTGAACGGCCGGGCTGCGTGCTCGGATAAGGGTCTGGTATGGATTTTTGGCGTAGGGGGTTGCCCTTAAAATCCATACCAGACCTAAGGGCCTGGTATTCTCCTGGAGGGGGAACCCATGCTGGTTTTTTATTTAAAATTTGGCGTGGAGTTCTCCCTCCAGAGCTGGTTATTCTCTGATTGGCCCCGGCCAAAATCGCCTGGCCTGGGGGCGACTTAAAGTTGTGTTGTAAGTTGCCCCAAGTCGTGTTGAAGTAGCTCCTCAAGTCGTGTCCAAGTTGCCTCCAAAAGTCGCTCTGGAAGTCGTGTCGCCCCTGTGTGAACCGGCACTAAGGGTAAAAGTTTGTCGCCATTCCACGAGCGGGCGCAATTTTGAAGCGTGACATGTTTGGGTATCAATTTACTCGGCGTAACATCTTTCACAATATAAAAAAAAAATTGGGCTAACTTGACTGTTGTCTTTTTTTTTTTTTTTTTTTATTCAAAAAAGTGCGCTTGTAAGACTGTTGCGCAAATACAGTGTGACAAAGTATTGCAACAACTGCCATTTTATTCTCTAGGGTGTTATAAATATTTTTTTCTAATGTTTGGTGGTTTCTAAGTAATTTTCTAGCAAAAAAAAAATGTTTTTAATTTGTAAACAACAAATCTCAGAAAGAGGCTCGGTCCTTTAACCACCTGATTACTTTTTGCACTTAAACCCCCCTCGTGACCAGACCAATTTTCAGCTTTTGGCGCTGACGCACTTGGAATGACAATTGCGCGGTCATACGACACTGTACCCAAATGAAATTGTTATCATTTTTTTCCCACAAATAGAGCTTTCTTTTGGTGGTATTTGATCACCTCTGCGTTTTTTATTTTTTGCGCAATAAACAAAAGAAGAGCGACAAATTTAAAAAAAAAAAAACAATATTTTTTACTACTTTTTGCTATAATAAATATCCCCAAAAAATATATAAAAAAACGTTTTTTCCTCAGTTTAGGCCGAAACGTATTCTACATATTTTTGGTAAAAAAAAAAATCGCAATTAGCGATTATTGATTAGTTTGCGCAAAATTTATAGCATTTAAAAAATAGGGGATAGTTTTATAGCATTTTTATTAATATTTTTTTTTTTACTAGTAATGGCGGCGATCAGCGATTTTTTTTTTTTTTTTTTTTTTTTTTTTTATTGTGACTGCGACATTATGGCGGACATGGCGGACACATCGGACATTTTTGGCACCGTTGTCATTTATACAGCAAAATGCTATTTAAATGCATTGATTGCTGTATAAATGACACTGGCAGTGAAGGGGTTAACCTCTAGGGGGCGGGGAGGGGTTAATTATGTTCCCTGTTAGTGTTTCTTACTGTGGGGGGAGGGGACTCACAAGGGGAGGAGACCGATCGGTGTTTCTCTGTACAGAGAACACACCATCGGTCCTCTCCTCTGACAGGACCGTTGATCTGTGTGTTTACACACACAGATCCACGGTCCCGCTGTGTTACCGGGCAATCGCGGGTGCCCAGCGGACATCGCGGCCTCTGGGCACGCGCATCGGGTGCCCAGTGACACGGCGAGAGCGCGCGCGCCCCCGGCGGCGCGCGCGCGCTCCCTGGAGTGCACAGAAGGGGAGGACGTCATATGACGTGCTCCCGGCACAACAGATCCGCGCTGTAGCCGTCATTTGGCTATAGCGCGGATCTCAGCTGGTTAAAGTGACACTAAAGGTTCTTCTTCCTTTTTTTTAAAATAACAAACATATAATATTTACCTCCACTGTCCAGCTTGTTTTGCACAAAGTGGCCCCGAACCTGCTCTTCTGGGGTCCCCCGACATCTCTCTCGGCTCCTCCCCACATCAGATAACCCCCTAAGAGACGTGCCCTCCCGAGGGGGTTACCTTGTGGGCGTGCTCCCAAGTCCATCATTCGGCGTCCATAGGGGCCGAAAGCAGGACTCTGCCCACGCGTCATTGGATTTGATTGACAGCAGCAGGAGCCAATGGCTGTGCTGCTATCAATCTATCCAATCAACAGCCGAGATCCCTATGGAGAGAGGGACAGCACGTCCCCGCGAGTCAAGTTCGAGGGCTCAGGTAAGTAAAACAGGGGGCTGGGGGGGCCGGTCACTGACAGGTGTTTTTTCACCTTATTGCATAGGATGCATTAAGGTGAAAAAAACACGAACCTTTAAGTGGTTAAACACATTGGGGTTTATTTACAAAAGGCAAATCCAATGTGCACTTGGAAGTGCAGTCGCTGTAGATCTGAGGGGAAGCTCTGCTGATTTTATCCAATCGTGTGCAAGCAAAAATGCTTTTTTTTTTTTTTTTTTTCTCGCATGTCCCCCTCAGATCTACAGCGACTGCACTGCAAAGTGGATTTGCCTTTAGTAAGTGACCCCCAGTTGTGTGTGTGTGTATATAGTTGTGTATAGCTGGTTGCTAAGGAGCGGCTGGTGAAGCTGGCTGTTGCCTCCTTAACCACTCTAAAGACCGAGCCTCTTTCTGAGATTTGTTGTTTACAAGTTAAAAAACGTTTTTTTTTTGCTAGAAAATTACTTAGAACCCCCAAACATTATACATTTATATTTTTTTCCCTAACACCCTAGAGAATAAAATGGCGGCCGTTGCAATACTTTCTGTCGCACCGTATTTGCGCTGCAGGCTTACAAGCGCACTTTTTTTGGAAAAAATACACTTTTTTGAATTAAAAAAAAAATAAGACAACAGTAAAGTTAGCCCAATTTTTTTTTTTTTCTTTTTATATTGTGAAAGATAAGGCCCATACACACGATCAGACTTTTTGACAACCAACATGCAAATTAGCTGTTTTGGACCAACATCCGACCGTGTGTACGCTCCATCGGACCAACTTTTTCCAGGTTTCATAGGACTTTTGTTGGCTGTGCGAACGGACCAACTTTCTGCCAACAAAAGTCCAATGGACCAAAGTCCGACCGTGTGTACACAAAACCAACGGACTTTTGTACAAACCGATGCAGAACCAATGCAAAAGATCAGAAAACAATACAGAAGTTGACCAAAGGTGGCGGTAAAGAGCAGAAAAACCAAGTGATTTGGTGAAAGTTGGCTAAAAAAGTCCTGCCGTGTGTATGCAATACCAACTTGGGGCCAACGCCCTTTGGACAAAAATCCACGGGAAAGTTGGTCCACGGTCCGATCGTGTGTATGAGGCTATAGTGTTACGCCGAGTAAATTGATACCCAACATGTCACGCTTCAAAATTGCGCCCGCTCGTGGAATGGTGACAATTTTTTACCCTTAAAAATCTCTCCATAGGCGACGTTTAAAAAAAAATCCTACAGGTTGCATGTTTTAAGTTACAGAGAAGGTCCAGGGCTATAATTATTGCTCTCGCTCTACCGATCGCGGCAATACCTCACATGTGTGGTTTGACCACTGTTTTCATATGCGGGTGCTACTCGCGTATGCGTTCGCTTCTGCGCGCGAGCTCGTCGGGACGGGGCAATTTGAAATTTTGAATTTTTTTTTTTTTTTTTTTTCTTATTTATTTAAAAAAATATATATATTTTTACACTGTCCTTTTATAAAAAAATATATATTTTTGGGTCACTTTTATTCCTATTACAAGGAATGTAAACATCCCTTGTAATAGAAACAAGCATGACAGGACCTCTTAAATATGAGATTTGGGGTCAAAAAGACCTCACATCTCATATTTACATTAAAATGCAATAAAAAAAAAAAAAATTAAAACATTTTATCATTTAAAAAAAAAAAGCTATGGGCGGAAGTGACGTTTTGATGTCGCTTCTGCCCTGCAGTGATATGGAGATGTGTGGGGGGCCATCTTCCCCCCCCTCACTCGTCTCCATACCCAGGCAGGGGACAGACGCGATCACCTCCGCCGCTGCCGACCAAGTGATCTTGTGGCGAATCCGCCGCAGAGACCACTTTTATCTTAAACCGGACTGAACCGGAGTCGCTGAAAAAGAGGATCCGGGGGTTATGGTAGCTAGCTGCTGCCATAACAACGATATCCTCCTTCAAATTACCGACGTATAGCGACGGTGGGCGGTCCAGAAGTGGTTAACAACCGATGAGTCATCCGCTATACCCCCCCCCCCAACCCCAAAGCACCTTGTCCCAATGTTGATAGAGGGGGCTGGATCTGGGGGGGGGGGGAGAGGTCCTTATCTTCATTAACATGGGGACAAGGTGCTTTGGGGGGTGCTGCGCTCAGTCGTCTGTCTGTCCTTCCCCTCCCTTTCCTGACCTGGCAGGCTGCATGCTCGGATAAGAGTCTGGTATGGTTTGTTTTTTTGGGGGGGGGCCCTTACACCTTTCTTCTTCTTCTTCTTCTTCTTCTTCTTCTTCTTCTTCTTCTTCTTCTTCTTTCTTCTTCTTCTTCTTCTTCTTCTTCTTTTCTTCTTCTTCTTCTTCTTTCTTCTTCTTCTTCTTCTTCTTCTCTTCTTCTTCTTCTTCTTTCTTCTTCTTTTTATTTTTTCTTCTTCTTCTTCTGTCTTCTTCTTCTTCTTCTTCCCCCCGCTGACCGCTGTTGACTCACGGGTTAAGGATCCGGCCTGCTCCTTAGCAACCAGCTTACACAGTGTGTTACAGTGAGAAAAATAAATAAATGGTAGACGCATCAAAAACGCAACACCTCTGGTGCAGCTATTTTTTTTTTTTTTTTTTTTTGTGTTTTGCGTCTACACGCAAAATGCAATTTGCTGTGGGGGGGGGGGGGGGGGGGAACCTGACCCTTTCCAAAAACCGCATCGACTGAAAAATGCATTGAGGTGGACGTGTACCATAGGAAACCATGTTAAATGGACTGTACCGTGTTTTGGCAAACTGCAAAAGCACTAAAAACGCGTAGGTGTGATGTAGGGCTCATGCACATCGCTGTAAAAAAAAAAGCTTCCTTTTTTTGTTTTATATTATTATATTATTTTTTTATTTTATTTTTTAATTTAAAGCGGAGTTCCACTTAAAAATGGAACTCCAGCTTTAAACACTCCTCACCCCCTTACATGCCACATTTGGCATGTAATTTTTTGGGGGGGGGGAGTGGGGGCTTCATTAGGAGGGGGGCTTCCTGTCCCCCTTCCTCCTTCCGCCCAGTAACCGCCTAGGCGACTCCTCCCTCTAGGCGATCTCCTGGGACAGGTCCCAGGAGATCGCCTATCCACTCCGGGAGCGCAGCGCGGCTCGCGCATGCGCCGTGCGTGCCCGGCCGTGAAGAGGAAAGCTGTCACGGCCGGGTGCCCAGAGTGGAAATGGCGGCGCCGACGAAGAGGAGGGGGAGAGGAGCGACACCCCGTTCGGCCGCATCGCTGGACCGTGGAACAGGTAAGTGTCATTTTTTTTTAAAAGTCTGCAACTACACTTTTTGTAGCTGCTGACTTTTAAAATGCCTGGAACTCCCCTTTAACCACTTCGACTTTGAAAAGGTTTCACCCCCTTCATGACCAGGCCATTTTCTGCTTTTTAGCACTGTGCTTCTTTTAACTGACAATTGCGCGGCCATGCAATGCTGTACACAAACACAATTTATATAATTTTTTCACACAAATATAGAGCTTTCTTTTAATGGTATTTGATCACCACTGTTTTTTTTTTAATGCAATATAAACAAAAAAAGTGGAACATTTTTATTTAAATTTTTTTTTTTTTTTTTTTACTTTATGCTATAAAACGTATCCAATACGAAAAAAAAAAAAAAAAAAAACGAATTTAATAAAGCTTCATACACTTTGGCCAAAATGTATTCTGCTGCATGTCTTTAACCATCTCAATACTGGGCCAATTCTGCACTTCTTGCATACATGTAAAAATGTGTTTGTTTGTTTGTGTTTGTTTGTTTGTTTGTTTGTTTTTTTTATTTATTTATTTTTTACTTGGAACCCCCAATAATTATATATTTCATTTTTTTTTTGTTTTTTTTTTAAAGAAAAGGCCCTAGAGACTAAAATGGTGGGTGTTGCAATTTTTTTTTTTTTATGTCACACGGTATTTTTTTTTTTTTCAAACGCAATTGTTTTGGGGGAAAAAAAAAAATGCACATTTTAGTAAACGCCATATAATGCCACTTTTTATTGGGTAAAATACAAAAGATGATGTTTCACTGAGTAAATGGATACCAAATGTGTCGCACTTTAACATTTTGTACACTTGTGGAATGGCGACGAACTACAGTACTTTAAATTCTCTTATTTAATTTTTTAATTTAAAAAATGTTTTATTTTGTAAGGCTTTGCGGGTAACCAGTTTAGATTTACACAAGAGGTCCAGAATTATTGCTCTCGCTTTGACGTTGGTCACACCTCACATGTGTGGTGCCATCACTGTTTACATATGCGTGTGGGCTCGCCACGGGGTGACAGTAGCACTTAAGGCCCCTTTCACACTGGGGCGGGGAGCCGCGATGACGGTAAAACAGCGCTATATTTAGAGCTGCTTTACCGTCGTTTTAACCGGGTTTTCGGCCGCTCGCGGTGCGGTTTTACCCCCCGCGAGCGGCCGAAAAAGGGTTAAAGTCCCCCCGCAGAGCGCCGCCGTAGCGGCGCTTTGCGGCGGTGTTGCCGCGGTTTCACCGCGGTGTCCCATTCTAATCAATGGGAAGGAGCGGTATAGGAGCGGTGAACACACCGCTCCTAAACCGCTCCAAAGATGCTGCTACAGGACTTTTTTTGCCGTCCTGCTTGCGCACCGCTCCAGTGTGAAAGCCCTCCGGCTTTCACACTGGAGTTAAAGGGGCCGGATTTTTTCATGCGGTGAACAGGAGCTATTTTTAGCGCATGAAAAACGCCCCGGTGTGAAAGGGGCCTAAATAATAATGTTTTTATTTTTGACTTTTTTAATTTTTTTTGATTGGCTTCCCTACTGCGACGTGTGCATACACTTTGGCCAGTAGGGAAAGTGATATTAACGACTTCTGGACAGAGCCTATTTCTGACACTTGTTTAGTTAAAGTCAGTATTTTTTTTTGCTAGAAAATTACTTGGAACCCCCCAAACATATACAGTTGTGCTCATAAGTTTACCCTGGCAGAATTTTTGATTTCTTGCCCATTTTTCAGAGAATATGAATAAAAAAAACTTTTCTTTCACTCATGGGGTCGCTTTTAAAAAAATAAAAATAAAAATGTTCTTATTTACTTTACACTATCTCTTAAAAAAAATAAAATTAAAAATTCTCCTTAAGAGATAGTGTAGAATTAGTAAGGAGAATTTCTTTTTTTATTTTTAAGAGATAGTGTAAAATAAATAAAAAAAATATGTTCTTCATTTTACACTATCTCTTAAAAAAAAAATTAAAAATATGTATGTGTGTGTGTGTGTGTGTGTGTGTGTGTGTGTCGGAATCTTTTTTTAGCCGCCCTGATTGCGATTTTAAATTTCTTATTGCATTCCTTGTAGTGTTAGAATTCTGATGGTGACCCCATTCCCTTTATATTTTTTAAAGGCCATACTTTTCTCCTTGATGAGGCTATTCACATTATGGTTTAGCCACCCAGGTGTGTGTGTATGTGTATTGTATGTGTATGTGTATATATATATATATATCTATATATATAATTTTTTTTTTTTTTTTTTTTTTTTTTATATTTTATATATAATATAGTATATATATATATTATATGAAACGCAAACAAGTTCTGGGGCTTTATGTTTTTTTGGCGAGTTTTTCTGTTCTCATAGAAATGAATGGAAACCCAAAATTTGCGCTTTTTTGAGCATATTCGCGCGTTTTGTCTTGCTTTTTTGCGCGATTTTTTTTTTTTGCTTAAAACATAAAATAGTAATAATATATGAATAAATAAATGTAAAATACACAAATAACCCCTTCCCACCGAGCGTACGCACATCTGCGTACTCGGCTTTCAGGGGATTTCAGGGATGATGTCCACAGCTGCAGGCATCATCCCGGTACCGTTGTTTAGAGCGGGCAATTTGGCTATCCAGGTATAGCAACCGATGAGGCTAAAAGCCGATTGGTTGTTATACCGGAGGAGCGGGACGGGACGCCGCTGCCTCACGCCGCTCTTACCGGGCCTTCCGTTCCGCCTGGAGGCCCGATCGAATGTCCGCCGCTTCCGGCGGCTAGTGACAGACTGGAACGAAGCCGGAAATGGCTTGGTTCCCGTCTCCTGGATGTAAACACTGTTTACTTGGCTGCCAATGGCGCCGGATTTAAAAAAAAAATACGGTATTCAGATGCACCGTTTTCGGTGATCTGAATAATTTGAAGTGCAAAGGAGGGATTGTGTGTGTGTGTGTGTGTGTGTGTGTGTGTATGTTTGGGGGTTCTAAGTAATTTTCTAGCAAAAAAAAATATGAATTTTAACTTGTAAACACCAAATGTAAGAGGGATAACTAAAAATCATCATAAATGAATATGCAATATATTAACCTCTAACCTTAAATATCATCTGGGACCTGTGACGTGTCCCAGAAGATTGCAGAGGGGGAGGAGAGGTGAACTCCCTTCCGGTGCGGAAGTGGGAGCTGGGACCCACGCCCCCCCCCCCCAAAAAAATGACGGGGGTCCCCTCCCTTAAAGCGGAAGTTCCATTTTTCTGCATAGAGGACGTCCCAGGGATTTTTGAAAAGATATGGAGAAGATGGCTTGATATTTTTGGATATATAATTGGAGGGTGAAATGGAGAGGGGAGGGGAGGGGGGGGGGGGGGGGTAGGTGTTTTCATTACATGCCGGGGTTGTATGTTCTTTGATTCTGTTGCTGTTTGTATGAAAAAAAAACAACAATAAAAAAAATGAAGTGATTTAAAAAAAAAATTAAAAATTAACACTCAAGCCAAAAAATACATTATTAATTTTATTATTGTTGTTTTTTTTTTTTTTTTTTGTTCCGAGTATGGGTGTTTTTTATTGTTTTTTTGTTTTTGTTATTTATTATTTTGTGTTAGGGTGTTTGTTAGATTATTATTAATAATTTTTTAAGGGATAGGGGTTATATTTTAATTTTTTTTTTAATTTGTGTATATATATATTTTACATTTATTCACTTTTTTTTTTTTTTTTTTTTTTTTTTTTTTTTTTTTTATAATTAACCCTAACCTTAACTGAACTCGAACCCCTTGCCTTGCGCAAAATTATAATAAATGAATGATAATAAAATAAGAAATAAAAGTTTAAAAAAGCTGAAATACCTAGCAACAAATGATGCAACACATAATAGTTTTCTCTATTTTCTAAAAAGAAAAAAACGCCAAAGCCCAAAAAAAACACTGCATACAAACACGCAAGTCGTGCAAAAAAAAAGGCTCAGGTGTGAATGCAGCCTCAGGAAAAACCTGGCAGAGGTCCAAACCCTCCCTCACTGTGAAGTTCCCCAGTAACATTACCCGGGGGAGTTCATACCATATATATATATATATATATTTTTTTATTTTATATATATTTATATTTATTTTTTATATATATATATATATATAATTTATTTATTATTTTATTTTAATTTTTTTTTGTCTGACCCGTACAGCTAACATTGCTAGATGTGTTTGCATAGGCCTGTGCTGACATGCTGTAGTCATCTGCAAATATTTAAACACCATGCGGTTAGTCTGACAGCACCTCATACACAGGACAAGAACAAATTCCCATATTAATCATGTAAATAGGAACTGGAAACGAGGGCGGCTCCTGATTGGTGCCGTACGATGTACACGGCCATCGGACACGCACTGGTAGAACGGTGATTGCATGCTGCTGGCGTCTGGACTGCGCTCCCAAATTGCCAGTTTGGGACCTGAGTTGCCAATTTTGGATGCATTTATCGCAAGCTGGAAGGCCATATAAAACGTACGCATTAAATGCCCAATCATTATTGTTTTCTGCAGCCTTGGAAGACGCTGTCGTTATCATGGGCAATTTTATGTAAATTTGTAGAGGAAGCTGCATTTCCACATTCACCAGTCATTGGTGTCACTTCTTGTTATGCCAAACGTTGCCACTCTTGGCCATTGGTTTACATTGCTTCCCGTGCTGAGGAGAGTATCGATAGTGTTGCCTAGACATGGGGACTAGAGCCTTTATTGCAGATACACCGTATATTACCAAAAGTATTGGGACGCCTGCCTTTACATGAACTTTAATGGCATCTCTGTCTTAGTCTGTAGGGTTAAATATTGAGGTGGCCCACCCTTTGCAGCTATCAACTCTTCTGGGAAGGCCGTCCACAAGGTTTAGGAGTGTCTATGGGAATGTTTGATCATTCTTCCAGAAGCGTATTTGTGAGGTCAGGCACGTTGGACGAGAAGATCTGGCTCACTGTCTCCACTCTAATTAATCCCCAAAGGTGTTCTATCGGGTTGAGTGTGGGTTGCGGTTTGTGTATTGTTTTTACCCCCCCGTCCCGTCCCGTTCTCCATCTCCCATTTCTTTCCCTTCTCTCCCTCCACCGTCCCTCTCTTGTGTATGGGATTAGATGGGGGTTTGTCAAAGTAATCACCACTACCTTTATGGTAATGAGTCGAACTCTGGAGTATGCTGGTGTTGTCTGAAATGTGTATCCAGCATGCCCATTTTTTACTAAATTTCGAAGGTGCGTCTCGTGAAATGTGGATTAACTCTTCCATCTCAGCGGTTTTACGTATTCTGTGAAACCTTGCTTTGGTTGTGGGTACTTTTGAGGAGCCCCAGTGTATGGGAATACATTGTTTTGCTGCATTGATCATGTGCATTGCCAGGGATTTGTGGTAGGTGCTATGTGATCGGGGGGAGCGATGAAGGAGAAATTGGGCCGGGGATAGGTCTAGTTCGTAAGAGGTTACTCGGGAGGTGATTCGGCATACTTCTTTCCAAAAAGTTTGTAGTGGTGTGCAGGCCCACCAGATGTGTAATAATAAAGTCCTTTTTATCGTTGTGGCATCTCCAGCATGTACCTGGAGTAGAAGGGTAAAGTCTGTTTAGCAGAGCTGGCGTGCGGTACCACCTAGATTGAATCTTATATCCATTTTCTTGTGTGCTGACGTTCAATGAGCCTTTATGGATGGGTAAAAAGATGCGTTCCCAGTGGTCATCTGAGAGCGAAAGGGAAAGGTCTTCCCAGCGTGTGCAAGCATTGCATGTACTGGGACGCAAGTGCGCAAAAAGGAGGTTGTGTGTGTTGGCTATAAGGTGCCGCTGAGGGGGGGGGGGGGGGGGGGTGTTAAAAAAATTAAAGCATTGCCTATGGAGATTTTTAAGTACCGTAGTTTGTCGCCATTCCACGAGTGCGTGCAATTATAAAGCGTGACATGTTTGGTATCTAGAGAGAAAAGGTTGGGCAGGTGTTGGCAGGATGTAAAAGTGGTCTATGGCATCCCAATGAATGAACACAGAAAACACAGTAGGCCTGGTGTGCATATACACGGCCAATACCCCTAGGGGATGCTTGGGTATCAGATAGACACAGGGAAAATGTATGCAATTCAAAATAAGGTGTGTTTTATTAGGTTATACACCAAAGGTATGCAAAAATGCTATTTGTAGGCAATGTATCAAGAAAAACGGAGCATACAGAGAGCATACATTGTTTGTTTGTCTACATCATACATGAAATACAGATATGGGAGACATCTTTAACACAGAAAGATTAAACACTTGCAGTACGTATTGGAGTGAAGGAAAAACGCTGACATGTTTCGGACTTTGGTCCTTTTTCAAAGGCAGTTTAATATCCTTCTTTCACATCTAGGGTATGTGAATGGGTAAGTGTTTGTACAGAAGGTATAAGAACATCAAAAAATAAACATATAGAAAAAGTATGTAACTGCCATAGTGACCGACATAATGGTATATTGAGGATGTGGTACTCGCATGCAACGGGAACAATCTTAGTAGAGAGTATTAGTCTGTAAGACCAAATTGAGGCCTCAGAAAGTAGGTGTAGATGTAGATAAAATGCCTGTGCAGATAAAATCAAAAAGTAGTGCCATGTAGATTGATGGCGGGCTTGGAAGGGGCTCCAGGAGCTGCGAGGTCTCGAACAAGGGACAGGCATGGGTTTTGGGAATAGTGCTGGTTTAGGGTATAAATGGGCATTAAGTATCGGGTGGGAGATCAGTTTTGTAGATTACTAATAATGTACTGTCATCCTGACAGAGAACATGTTTCTGGGTCTGGATAGTGATATGATAGGATAGGAGTGTGTCAAGGAGGTGTAATCTTATTTGTTAGTATTGTGATAACGTATCATTGTGTGGGGATTGATCAAGTTTGTGGTGCAGAGCGTGAGTATCATAGGTAGCTTGGGTTTGCATAACAACTTTAGAAATATTAAACTGAGAAACTTGGAACTTAACATTTATATGCACTTAATGGGTGGAAAACCAAATAATTTCAACAATCATGGTAACTATAGCTATAACACCTGTTGTTAACAAGTGTGGGTCCTCTGGGTCCGAGAGGGAGGTGTCCAGCCCCGGCTCTGTTAGTTCAGGTTTTGTGGGCTACTCATCTTTGTCCCATATGGGAGAAAGGTGGAGTGTGTAAGTGGAGTGCCATTTTGATTGTGTTTTTATGTATTTATATATTTCAGCCTGTTGCGTGTTTTGCAGAAATTGTGGAACCCTTTAATTGGACATTTCCCTCTCGGAACTCCTGGGGAAGGGTTCGGGTAGCGTGCACTTAGTAGAACCTCTTGGTCTGCGGTTGGCTAGAAAGCAAAAATACCTGTTACTAAATCATCTTATGATGCAGTACTTCTCAGGTCACAATCGAAAAGAGCAAAGAATAGTGGAATAGGTGTAAGGTGAAGTAGGTAGGGGTGAGTGGTAGTTAGAGTACAGCAGATAGGCAGTAAGGATGGTGTAGTAGATTTACAGAAGAAAGGGTGTAGTTAAGATGAAGGTGAGGGTTAGAGTATACTCGTCCTCTTATGCGGTAGCGGTGGGATCGACCGTTAGTTCTAAGGCAAAATAAAGAGAGGGGGGTGCTTATCTCCCCTGGTCGTTCCACTTGTGCAAGATTTTAAAAAGTCTTTGGGTCTCAAGTCCGGGGGGTATGGTGAGGAGGAGGTTTCTGTTGCGGGTGTCTGATGTGGAGTCAGCGTGTTGAGGGGCCAGGAGAGTCTCAAGGGCGGAGTTTCCCTGACATTTTCAGTGGGGTTACTTTGAATCGTGGATCATAGTTCGTGAGGCCAGAGTATAGGCTCATGTATAACGGAATAAAGTATGTAAGTGCTTCTCCATCCTCCTATTAGACTGTGCTACCAGCTACTTAGTTGATGAGAGGTGGAGCCTTGTTGCAGAGCTGTGTTTTTCGGCCCTTCGATATAACATAGGCAAGATGTCTCTGCATATAGATATATAGATGTTAAACAATATTATAGGGTTTTGTATCAGAGGTTTGATATGCATATAGGGTGAGTTATAATGTCCAGATTTCTGAGGTGGATCCTTGTAATTTACACTTGTATATTGTAGAAGGGGGAAGTGTATTGTGATTTCGTTCTGCAGTCTCTTATTGATTGTAGGTGGGGTAAGTTTTGTGGATCCCGATTCTATGGCAGCCTTATCAGAGGTATTTGTGCCTTATGTAGGTTCGGGGTTGGAACCTTTGTTGCATAGAAGCTGAGGTTCTAGTGTGGGTAGATACGGAGAGCTATATTTGCAGTGGTGTCAATCACAATCGGGTACATTGGGACAAACTATGGAAATAAAGTTCCTGCGTCATGTAAAAAACGGGGTTAATGAGTTTTACCTGATCAATGGATACGTGCCCTGCGGTGCGCCGGAGAGGCTGTGGGACTGCCATTGCTTGGAACTTCTGAGGCTTTCTGAGGGGAATGGGGTGGATGATGGGTATGGTGTCGGCAGCGTCTTATGCTGAAGTTGCCTGCCTCGTCCACTCCGTCCATGGATGTTGCCCTGTTGAGTGGGGGTAGCCTGAAGTCACTGTACCAATCGGGTAGGTCTACGAGTGGTATATCCAGGGTAGAGCAGAAGTGGTCTAAGTCCTCTGGGACTCTAAGGTTCGCTGTGCGACCCTGGTGCAATACTGACAGGCAGAAGGGGAACTTCCAAGATATAGTATGGCTCTTGCCTGTAGGGTGTCAAGTAAGGGCCTCGGTTCCCTTCTGCGCTGTAGAGTGATGTTGGAGAGATCCTGGAAGATCTTAATTTCAGAACCCCTGAAAGACAATTGATTTCTGCTCCTAGCTTTGTGAAGAATTTCCTCCTTGAGTGGGAAGTCTGTGAGACAGCACACCGAATCCCTAGGGGGATCTGTGTGTGTTAACAGGACAGGTTACACTTGCCATGGTCCACCAAAGAAGTTGAGTGCACGTGCTCAGCGTCATATCCAGAGGTTGCCTTTGGGAAATAGACGTATGAGAGGTTGAAGGCGTGTGTGTGTGTGGGGGGGGGGGTGTCAGCCTGTCAGTGCTCAGGCCATACGCCGCACACTTCATCAAATTAGTCAGCATGGCTGTAATCCCAAAATTAGTCAGCATGGCTGTAATCTGTGTGTGTCCCCTTCGGGCAGAGCGCTCTGTGTATGCGCTCAAAATCGGTGTGTCTGGGGGTCTTTCCAGGAGATCATTAAAGATATTAGTAACTGCTTGTGAGAGATGGCTGGGGTCTATGGATTCAGGGATCCCTCTTACCCTGAGGTTGCGGCGTCTCCCTCTGTTGTCCAGATCTTCCATGTGGCTCTCTCAGGTGCATGGCGTGTGACTCGGTCAATTGTTGCACATGGCAGATGGAGACATCATGGCGGGCCTGTGTTATTTCGGCCTCCTCTACCCTTGAAGCTATAGCTTGTATGTCCGCTCTTAAATCGGAGATGGCAGCCGAGAGAGTGTTCTTTATATCTGAGGCAACACTACGGAGATCCTCTAGGCTCAGTACTGGAGGTATTCGTGCCTCCGGTCCTGCTCTGGCGCGCTGTGGGCTCATGCTCGGGGAGCGAGACTCACGGGAGAAGGCCGCTTGTGAGGCTTGCGTCCTGCCTCTAGGCCTTGTCCGAAATATATCGGGGATATGTCGGGTGAGCTGTGTCCTGCTTCCGAGGGGAGCGCGACCTTGTCGCTGACATATTTCAGCTGTGGGGGATCCGTATGGTTGCCGATAGCTGATGTTGCTGGGCCTCATGGATGGGAGCTCCAGAACTACACGTCCCATCTTGGTACGGTGCCAGGCCACGCCCCTGGCATGTCCTTAGTCTTCAGCAAACTGTTTGTGGGCTTGCTTGTGCATCATCTTTAGAAGAGGCTTCTTTTTGGGATTACAGCCATGCTGACTAATTTGATGAAGTGTGCGGCGTATGGCCTGAGCACTGACAGGCTGACACCCCCCCCCCCCCCCCCACACACACGCCTTCAACCTCTCATACGTCTATTTCCCAAAGGCAACCTCTGGATATGACGCTGAGCACGTGCACTCAACTTCTTTGGTGGACCATGGCAAGTGTAACCTGTCCTGTTAAACCGTTGTATGGTCTTGGCCACCGGGCTGCAGCTCAGTTTAGGGTCTTGGGAATATTCTTATAGCCTAGGCCTTCTTTATGTAGAGCAAAAATTCTTTTTTTTTCAGATCCTCTGAGTTCTTTGCCATGAGGTTCCATGTTGAACTTCCAGTGACCAGTATGAGAGAGTGAGAGCGATAACACCAAATTTAACACACCTGCTCCCCATTCGCACCTGAGACCTTGTAACACTAACGAGTCATATGACACCGGGGGAGGGAAAATGGCTTATTGGACCCAATTTGGACATTTTCACTTAGGGGTGTACTCACTTTTGCTGCCAGCGGTTTAGACATTAATGGCTGTGTGTTGAGTTATTTTGAGGGGACAGCAAATTTACACTGTTATACAAGCTGTACACTCACTACTTTACATTGTAGACAAGTGTAATTTCTTCAGTGTTGTCACATTTATATATATATATATATATATATATATTTATTTATATAAATTTTTTTATACACACATTTATATAACAGGCTTAGCGAAAAGGTCCGCTTTAATGCAGAATCAAATGCATTTTTATAGGTTTTATACAATGGAGTGAAACTGAATGGGATTGTCTGTACGGTGTTGGGTAATCTTGCACCATGTGCTGTAATTTATGCCGACATACCGGTGCGTTTTCAACCTGAGTGTGTCATGTCTATCTTTTTTTAAATTGGCCTGCGCTCTGTAAATTGGTCTCTTAATTGGTCTGCACTAATCTACTAATCTATCTGTATGAAAGTCGTACTCGAAGTACCTTTTTATGAGGCTATAAATATATAATTATAAGTGTAAGCTGCCACACCCACCTTTTTTTTAAACTAGATGTTTACTGGGCTCTCGGGTTTGGCACATCACGGATCGGGTGGACAGATTACTGGGAAGGACCCAGCGCTCATGGTACACGTTGGTACCAATGACCAAGTGAGGGGAAGGTGGAGAGTCCTAAAAAAAAATACGATTTTACGGACTTGGGGAATAGATTGAGGAAAAGGACCTCCAAGGTAGTTTTCTCTGAAATACTACCTTTACCTCGAGCCACACCAGAGAGGCAACAGGAGCTCAGGGAGCTGAACATGTGGCTGAGGAACTGGTGTAGGAAAGAGGGGTTTGGGTTCCTGGAGAACTGGGCTGACTTCTCAGTCGGTTATCGGCTCTTTACTAAGGACGGGCTGCACCTTAATGAGGATGGTACAGCTCTATTGGAAAGAAAGATGGCTACAAAATTGGAGGGGCTTTTAAACTAGGTGTTGGGGGGGATCTGAGAAAATAGCCGACCAGTGAGCAGGTGACAGAGCGTGAAAGAGAGTCAGTAGTGGAAATGGCAGTGAAAATACAATTATAACAACTAACCCTGGGGTAATTAAGTGGGCAATTCAAATTGAGAAACAAAGGGGGAAATAATATTCACTCGTATAGCACTAAGAGACGTTATACACAAATGCTAGGAGCCTAGCTAACAAAATGGTGGATCTGGAGCTGCTATTACACGAAGAGGACTTGGACTTTGTGGAAATAACTGAAACTTGGTTTGACAGCTCACATGATTGGCTGGCCAATATACAGGGGTATTCCTTGTATCGAAAGGACAGGGAAGGTAGAGGAGGGGGAGGGGTGTGTCTCTATGTCAAAAATGATGCAAGGTTGGTAGAGAGGAGCGACATTATGGTTGGGACTAAGGGGGAGGTAGAATCAGTGTGGGTATAACTTCAAAGAGAGGAATTAAGTGCAAAATTAATAGGAGGAGCTAGGATTACTGTCTCAGTTATGCCCTGTACACACTGTTGGATTTTTCAACGGAAAATGTTCGATAGGAGCTTTTTGTCGGAAATTCCGACCTGTGTGTAGGCTCCATCGGACTTTCCGTTGCAAAAAATTTTGAGATCTGGTTCTCAAATTTTCCGACAACAAAATCCGATCGTGTTTACACGATTCCGACGCACAAAGTTCCACGCATGCTCGGAAGCAAGCAGAAGAGCCGCACTTGCTTTTGTACTTAATTTTCGCGGCTCAGCGTTTGTGTTGTACGTCACCGCGTTCTTGACGTTCAGAATTTCCGACCAAGATCCGGGTGACCGTGTATGCAAGACAAGTTTGAGCCAACATCCGTCATAGTTTTTGTTGTCAGAAAATCCTATCGTGTGTACAGGGAAACAGAGAAAGGTAATCATAATGGGGGACTTCAATTACACCGATATTGACTGGGCAGAAGGAACAGCTCACTCATTAAACGCCCGTCATTTCATGAATGTTTTACAGGACAACTTCATGTCCCAAATGGTGGATTCCCCAACTAGAAATAAAGCCCTGTTAGATCTATTAATTACAAACGATCCAGGTCTGATCTCAGATGTGGAGATACGCGACAATGTTGGGATCTAGCGGTCATTGGATGAGCGCATTTAGTATAAATCACAGGAAAAGGAGGCATGTGGGTAGTACAAAAACACTGAATTTCAAACGAGCCAATTTTCCTGAACTACGGTCATTGCTACATGACATTAATTGGGACCAAATTCTGGAAACCTTAAACACAGAAGAGAACTGAGAATGCTTTAGGAGCATATTAAACAAAGGTATCAAACAGTGCATTTCAATGGCCAATAAGTTATAGAAGTGTGAAAATTTAAAACCTGGGTGGCTAAACCATAATGTGAATAGCCTCATCAAGGAGAAAAGTATGGCCTTTAAAAAATATAAAGGGAATGGGGTCACCATCAGAATTCTAACACTACAAGGAATGCAATAAGAAATTTAAAATCGCAATCAGGGCGGCTAAAAAAGATTCCGAGACACACACACACACACACACACACACACACACACACACACACACACACACACACACACACACACACACACACACACACACACACACACATATATATATATATATATATATATATATATATATATATTATATATATATATATATGTATATGTGTGTATATATATATGTATGTTTTATTTATATTATAATTTTTTTTTTTTTTTTTTTTTACATATATTAACTGTAAAAAGACAAAATTGCCGCACGTTTCACACTTAAAAGATGAGGCTGGGAAGATGTTACAGATGAGACAAAGAAGGCACTGTACTTAATGCCTTCTTCTCCACTGTTTTTACGCAGGAAAAAGAAGGGTTTACTGACGACTGTAGTGTTAGTGGCACAACACATGACATGACATACCCACGTGGCTAACAGAAAGGTCAGAGTCAATGAAAGACTAACCGTATTTATCGGCGTATAACATGCACTTTTTTCTTAAAATCAGGGGGAAAATCGTGGGTGCGTGTTATACGCAGATCCCTCGCTAAACTGCGATGTCTGTGGAGCGCCGCCGACATTTGCCGAGTGTACTGTGTACTCGGCTCCGCTCGCAGTCACGCCCAGTCCCGCCTCCTAGCCTTTATGTCCCGCCATTGGCCCGGTGTTGTGTCCATCATAGGAGGCGGGACAGGGGCGTTACTGTGAGTGGACTCGGCTCGGTCTATGTCGGCGGCGGGAGGAGACGAAGATCTCAGCGGCGGGAGGATACGAATATGGCGGCGGTAAATTTAAAGCAAAACCATGCTGCAATTGTGGGGAAGGCTGCAGGGGGACAGTGCAAGGCTGCATTGATGGGCATTTAAAATGTAAGTTTTTTTTTTTGTTTTTTTTTTTTTGATTTTTTTTCCTTAAACTTGCCTCCTAAACTTGGGGTGCGTGTTATACGCCGATAAATACGGTAATAAACTTAACACAAATAAATCACCTTGCACTCGAGAGTCCTCAAAGAACTCAAGTCAAGTTATAGCCAGGCGACAGCATAATGACAGGATTAGTACCAGCTGATTGGAGAAAAGCCAACAGGGTACCAATATTCAAAGAAGGGCAGAGACATTCCTGGGAATTACAGGCCAGTCAGCCTAACCTCAATAGTGGGTACATTTATGAGGGGATGATTTAGGGACTATATCCAAAGATTTAGCGAGGAGAAGACTATCATTAGTGGTAATCAGCATGGGTTTATGAGAGGAAGTTCCTGAAAGACGAGTCTGCTAACATTCTACGAGGAAGTGAACTGCCATCTAGATAGGGGGAGGCCTGTGGTGTATCTGGACTTTGCAAAAGCACTTGATACCGTCCCCCATAAACACTTAATATACAAGCTGAGGTCTGCAGGCTTGGACCATAAGGTCTGCTTGGGTAAAAAACTGGTTACAGGGACGGGTCCAAAGGGTGGTGATAAATAACATGTACTCAGACTGGTGTGGGGTACCCCAAGGTTCTGTCTTGGAACCAATTCTATTCAATATATTCATAAATGATATGGAGTATAACTACATAAGTCTATCAGATAGAACTAGTTCAGTCCCTCAGTTTTTGCGGATGACACAAAGATAAGCGGAGTAATAGACTCGCATCAGGACATTTTGCAGATAGACCTGAAGAAGATCAAGGAGTGGGCAGACAAATGGCAAATGAGGTTTAATGTGGAGAAATGTAAAGTAATGCACTTGGGAGGCAAAAAACATAAATGCTAAATATTCAATAGGTGGACAACCTCTGGGAGAATCAAGGATGGAGAAGGATCTAGGGGTGCTAATAGATGACAGATTGAGCAACAAGAAGCAGGCAGAATGTTGGCATGCATAAAAAGGGGAGATACTCCAGAGATGGAAAGCTATAATCCTGCCACTTTATAAAACTCTGGTTAGGCCACATCCTGGAGTTTTCCGTCCAGTTCTGGTCACCAGTCCTCCGAAGAGATATGCTGGAGAGTCAAAAGGAGGACAACAAAACTAATAAGGGGCCTGGAGGACCTCAATTACAAGGAACTACTGCAAACGCTAAATTTTATTTTCGCTGGAGATGAGACGCTTGAGAGGAGACATGATGGCGATCTACAAATATCTCAATGTGGATCCCAGGATAAGAAATAAACTATTCAGTCCTAGGGAGTGTAAAAGGACACGGTGGGGGGGCATACAATGCGATTGGAGGAGAAGCGGTTTAACCTTTAAACGGCATAGGGGGTTTCCTCACTGTTAGACCCCTTTCACACTGGAGCCATTTTTCAGGCGCTACATCGCCAAAAATGGCGCCTGCGTAGCGCCTGAAAAAAGCGTCTCCATTCACACTGGAAAAAAGTCCTGCCAGCAGCTTCTTTGGAGCGGTGAACTCACCGCTCCTCCCCATTGAAATCAATGGGGCTGCGCTGCTATACCGCCGGCAAAATGCCTCTGCGGCGGCATTTTGCGGGCGAATTTAACCCCTTCTCGACCGATAAAACGACGATAAAGCGGTGCTAAAAATAGCGCCGCTATACCGCTGACCACAATGTGAAAGGGGTCTTAGGACTATAAGGATGTGGAACGCTCTCCCACAATTGGTGGTGGCTGCGGAGAGTATGGATAGTTTTTAAAAGACTCTTAGATGTACATCTTAAAGGATACAACATACAGGGATATGGGAAATCATTATAGACACAGACGCACGTATATCTACACAGGTTGAACTGGATGGACTATTGTCTTTTTTCAGCCCTGGCATTTGGTTTTCTAAACTAATGTATATCGTTGGACTATTGCCAATTATTGTTTTAAAAAAATATGATGCATGACTTTATTTATCCTTTGTTGCACCTCAGCACTGCAGGTCACCTACGGCCTCTTTGCATCCACTTTCCTCTTTGGTTTCAGTGGGAGGAATAGTGCCCCATCCTTGGTGCCGGTGGGAGGAATAGTGCCCCCATCATTGGTGCCGGTGGGAGGAATAGTGACCCCATCCTTGGTACCGGTGGGAGGAATAGTGACCCCATCATTGGTGCCGGTGGGAGGAATAGTGACCCCATCATTGGTGCCGGTGGCAGGAATAGTGCCCCCATCATTGGTGCCGGTGGGAGGCATAGTGTCCCATCATGTCAGTGGGAGGAACAGTGATTACAGAATTAATTCCCCATTGTTAGTAGGAAGAATAGTGACTTGTATTAGTGGCAGGAATAGTGCCCCCATCATTGGTGCCGGTGGCAGGAATAGTGCCCCCATCATTGGTGCCGGTAGGAGGAATAGTGCCCCCATCATTGGTGTCGGTGGGAGGCATAGTGTCCCATCATGTCAGTGGGAGGAACAGTGATTACATTAGGGCTGCAACTAACGATTATTTTCATAATCGATTAGTTGGCCGATTTATTGTTTCGATTAATCGGTTAATAACCTTAAAAAAAGTGTGGTGTATAATTGAGTTAATATGGAAAGTTTAAAAAAAAGGCAATTTATTCTTAAATACTGTATCTCTATGCAGTGGTAAATATAAACAACCAACCATGGTTAGGGAGCAAAATATCGAATCCACTCTGAGAATAACAGACAGAAGCGATATACTGTATATACGCTATTATACTGTATATACGCTATTATAGGAGATATACTGTATATACTATTAGAAGAGACATACTGTTTTTTGGCAAATTTGTAGTTGGGCAAATCAAAAAACACAAATTGCTGCAAAAACGCATTACATGCTTTTCTGCATCTTCTCCATTGAAGTATATTGAACCAAAAAAGCACTGTTTTGCGTTAAAAAAAAAAAAAAAAAGTCCCTGACCCTTTTTAAATACGCAGCAGCTGAAAAAAGCATAGATGTGAACGTGTCCCATAGGAAACCATGTAAATGAACTGTAGTGCGTTTCTGCAAAAAGCACCAAAAAACGCATAGATGTGAACCAGACCTAAGACGTTTAGTAACATAATGGGGGTTAAAGAAAAAAACTAAAATGAGACCTTTTATAGTACAACAAAAAAAAAAAGCAGATAATCACTACTGTAAGGGGTTAATATTTTTTACTGTAGAACTATGAAAATAATATTTACAGTAGCGATTTTCTCTTTTTGTACTATAAAAAGCTCATTTTTTTTTATTTATTTTTTTTAACCCCATTAAGTTACTGGCCGATTAATCGATTATGAAAATAGTAATCGATTAATTTCATAATCGATTAGTTTCAGCCCTAGATTACAGAATTAGTTCCCCATTGTTAGTAGGAAGAATAGTGACTTGTATTAGTGGGAGGAATGGTGCCCCATCATTGGTGTCGGTGGGAGGAATGGTGCCCCATCATTGGTGTCGGTGGGAGGAATGGTGCCCCATCATTGGTGTCGGTGGGAGGAATGGTGCCCCATCATTGGTGTCGGTGGGAGGAATGGTGCCCCATCATTGGTGTCGGTGGGAGGAATGGTGCCCCATCATTGGTGTCGGTGGAGGAATAGTGCCCCAAGAGCCGGATAAAGACAAGCAAAGGGTTGCAGTTTGGCGATGCTCTGCATTGACTCGCAGCTTTTCCCAGAAGTCTGCACACCGCTTGAGTTCATATTGTAGCCATCCTCTGTAGTGTTGCTAGGTTCATTGCAGCAAGCCTTTCATAAGTGGTTAATATACTGGAAATACCGGGATGCTGGGATTGTTGTAATTCCTTGTTACAAGCCCGGGACTGATCAGGTGATTATGGAAGGCCGTCCCTTCCATTTGTATTGAAGAGGTTAGTGCAGTGCTCTCTGTATCTATAGGACATAAACAGGTAAGACTCCGCACAGACCGTTGCACAGGTGTCCCGCACATCCGCATGCAGGCAGTCCTATCCATGCCAGTTGGGACAGAGCCTCTTCTCCGGTGTGGGTGCACGGCTCCGGACCCAGACAGTGCGTTTAGTGCCGTGCACACATATAGATGTCAGATTGGGAGCACAAGACTGTGTTTGTGCAATCGCTGCATCCCAATTGGCATGAATGGGACTTCCTGCATACAGAGCCATATCCTTTGGCAGGAAGACATGCATGGATTTCACGTGTATACTTTGCTTGTTGTTCCTCTTGAATGCATTCAGCATGTGGATCGAGTTTCAGGTCTGTTGTAATTTCACCCGAGACTAACTGCTGGGAATTGCTGCTTGTTTTGTTTTCCGGTATCTCCATCGGCAGGTCGTCATCTTCCAGGATCTTTTCCCGTCATAAAATCTTTTATTTGACCACTTGCCTACCCGGCCAATTCTGACACTTTTCATATACGGTAATACCTTGGATTACGAGCGTAAATAGTTTCAGAAGCATGCTGGTAATCCAAAGCACTCGTATATCAAAGCGCATTTCCCCATAAGATATAATGGAAACTCGGATGATTCGTTCGAGGTGCGGGGCGCTGGTGTATGCAGTACTGTATGTGGCCAGAGGTGCCGGGGTGCTGGTGTATGCAGTACTGTATGTGGCCAGAGGTGCCGGGGAGCTGGTGTATGCGGTACTGTATGTGGCCAGAGGTGCAGGGGTACTGGTGTATGCAGTACTTTATGTGGCCAGAGGTGCGGGGGTACTGGTGTATGCAGTACTGTATGTGGCCAGAGGTGCCGGGGAGCTGGTGTATGCGGTACTGTATGTGGCCAGAGGTGCGGGGTACTGGTGTATGCAGTACTTTATGTGGCCAGAGGTGCGGGGGCGATGGTGTATGCAGTACTGTATGTGGCCAGAGGTGCGGGGGTACTGGTGTATGCAGGACTGTGGCCAGAGGTGCGGGGGGGCGCTGGTGTATGTGGCCAGAGGTGCGGGGGTACTGGTGTATGCAGGACTGTGTGGCCAGAGGTGCGGGGGCGCTGGTGTATGTGGCCAGAGGTGCGGGGGCGCTGGTGCATGTGGCCAGAGGTGCGGGGGGCGAGGGGCGCTGGTGTATGTGGCCAGAGGTGCGGGGGGCGCTGGTGTATGTGTGGCCAGAGGTGCGGGGGGGGCGCTGGTGTATGTGGCCAGAGGTGCGGGGGGGGGGGGGCTGGTGTATGTGGCCAGAGGTGGGGGGGGGCTGGTGTATGTGGCCAGAGGTGGGGGGGGGCTGGTGTATGTGGCCAGAGGTGCGGGGGGGGCTGGTGTATGTGGCCAGAGGTGCGGGGGGCGCTGGTGTGTGTGGCCAGAGGTGCGGGGGGCGCTGGTGTGTGTGGCCAGAGGTGCGGGGGGCGCTGGTGTGTGTGGCCAGAGGTGCGGGGGGCGGTGGTGTGTGTGGCCAGAGGTGCGGGGGGCGCTGGTGTATGTGTGGCCAGAGGTGCGGGGGGCGCTGGTGTATGTGTGGCCAGAGGTGCGGGGGCGCTGGTGTATGTGGCCAGAGGTGGGGGGGGGGCTGGTGTATGTGGCCAGAGGTGGGGGGGGGGGGCTGGTGTAGGTGGGCGGCAGGGGGGCGAGAGCGCGGGGGGGGGGCTGGTGTATGTGGCCAGAGGTGGGGGGGGGGCTGGTGTATGTGGCCAGGGGGGGGGGGGCTGGTGTATGTGGCCAGAGGTGGGGGGGGGCTGGTGTATGTGGCCAGAGGTGGGGGGGGGGCGCTGGTGTGTGTGGCCAGAGGTGCGGGGGGCGGTGGTGTGTGTGGCCAGAGGTGCGGGGGGCGCTGGTGTGTGTGGCCAGAGGTGCGGGGGGCGCTGGTGTGTGTGGCCAGAGGTGCGGGGGGCGCTGGTGTGTGTGGCCAGAGGTGCGGGGGGCGCTGGTGTGTGTGGCCAGAGGTGCGGGGGGGCGCTGGTGTGTGTGGCCAGAGGTGCGGGGGGCGCTGGTGTGTGGGACCAGAGGTGCTGGTGTATGCAGTACTGTATGTGGCCAGAGGTTCCGTCCGAAGGTCTAAAAAGGGATCATTTTTAAAAAAAAAAAATTTTATTTATTTTTTAATTGCATTTAAGTGTAAATATGAGATCTGCGTTTTTTGACCCCACATCTCATATTAAAGAGGTCCTGTCATGCTTTTTTTTTTTTTTTTCTATTACAAGGGATGTTTACATTCCTTGTAATAGGAATAAGAGTAACCCACATTTAGGACAGTGTAAAAAATTAAAAAAAAGGAAAATAAGGGGGAAATTTTTTTTTTTTTTAAGCGCCCAGTCCCACGGATCTCGCGCTTAGAAGCGAACGTATATGCAAGTTGCACCCACATATAAAAACGGTGTTCAAACCACACATGTGAGGTATCGCCGCGATAGTTAGAGCGAGAGCAATAATTCTAACGCTAGACCTCCTCTGGAACTCAAAACTGTTAACCTTTAAACATTTTAAAACTACGCTTATGGAGATTTTTAAGGGTCAAAGTTTGTCGCCATTCCACGAGCGGGCGCAATTTTGAAGTATGACATGTTTGGTATCAATTTACTCGGCTTAACATTATCTTTCACAATATTAAAAGAAAAAATTGGGATAACTTTACTGATGTCTTATTTTTTTAAGTTAGTGTATTTTTGTTAAAAAAAAAAAAAAAATGAGATTGTAAGACCACTGCGCAAATACGGCGTTACAGAAAGTATTGCAACGACTGCCATTTTTTATTCTCTAGGGTGTCTGAAAAAATATATAATGTTTGGGGATTCTAAGTAATTTTCCAGCAAAGAAAAATTATTTTAACTTGTAAAACAACAAGTGTCAAAAAGAGACTCTGTCCTTAAGTGGTTAAAATTAAGTTTTGGAACACCATACATACATTTTTTAGTGATTGGGCTTACATCAACTTCTCTTTTTATTTTTTTTCCTGAACGTTCCCCGCTGAGCAAGCGGAGTAGTGACGGGGGCCCAGAACCTGCTTCCCTTTTTTACAAGCATTTGCCTACTTGGGTTTGTGAATGAAGACACAATGCTTTCTGTGTTTTGAATGGTATGTGAACATTGTAAATATTTGTATACATTGTTTGCTTATTATTGTAGTGGTCCTTTTTTGTTACCAACAACATAGTTTTCCATTTTACGATGAATGCTGGTGAAATGGGTAGCTGGAATCTTCACGGTGAAGGGGGAAGTGCTGCTTTCTGCACAGAATGTGAAAATACACTCACCAGACACACTTTATTAGGTCCACCTTGCTACTACCCTCTTTTGGCTTCATTCTTCGTGCCGTAGATTCAACAAGGTGTTGGAAACGTTCCTCAGAGATTTTGGTCCATAATGACATGATGGCATCACGCAGTTCTTGCAGATTTGTCGGCTGCACATCCATGATTTGAATTTCCTGTTCCACCACTTCCCTAAGGTCCTCTATTGGATTGAGATCTGGTGAGTGTGGAGGCCATTGGATGAGATCTGGTGAGTGTGGAGGCCATTGGATGAGATCTGGTGAGTGTGGAGGCCATTGGATGAGATCCGGTGAGTGTGGAGGCCATTGGATGAGATCCGGTGAGTGTGGAGGCCATTGGATGAGATCCGGTGAGTGTGGAGGCCATTGGATGAGATCCGGTGAGTGTGGAGGCCATTGGATGAGATCCGGTGAGTGTGGAGGCCATTGGATGAGATCCGGTGAGTGTGGAGGCCATTGGATGAGATCCGCTGAGTGTGGAGGCCATTGGATGAGATCCGCTGAGTGTGGAGGCCATTGGATGAGATCCGCTGAGTGTGGAGGCCATTGGATGAGATCCGCTGAGTGTGGAGGCCATTGGATGAGATCCGCTGAGTGTGGAGGCCATTGGATGAGATCCGCTGAGTGTGGAGGCCATTGGATGAGATCCGCTGAGTGTGGAGGCCATTGGATGAGATCCGCTGAGTGTGGAGGCCATTGGATGAGATCCGCTGAGTGTGGAGGCCATTGGATGAGATCCGCTGAGTGTGGAGGCCATTGGATGAGATCCGCTGAGTGTGGAGGCCATTGGATGAGATCCGCTGAGTGTGGAGGCCATTGGATGAGATCCGCTGAGTGTGGAGGCCATTGGATGAGATCCGCTGAGTGTGGAGGCCATTGGATGAGATCCGCTGAGTGTGGAGGCCATTGGATGAGATCCGCTGAGTGTGGAGGCCATTGGATGAGATCCGCTGAGTGTGGAGGCCATTGGATGAGATCCGCTGAGTGTGGAGGCCATTGGATGAGATCCGCTGAGTGTGGAGGCCATTGTAGTACAGTGACCTCATTGTCCAGTGGTGAGATGATTGGAGCTTTGTGACATGGTGCATTATCCTGCTGGAAGGACCCATCAGAAGATGGGTAAAAAACAGAGAGGAGATGAGGGCGCTCTGGTGGAGGTGGATAGCTGGTCAGAGGGATGGTAGTGATAAGATGGCACTTCTGGCAGCACTTTGGTTAGAGGAGAAGCAACTCTGAAGGTATAAAAAAGGAGAAGATGGGAGACACTGTAGTCATAAAGGGATGGACATGGTCAGCAACAATACTCGGGTAGGCCGTGGCGTTTAAATGATGCTCAATTGGTACTAAAGTGTGCCAAAAAAATATCCCCCACACCATTACACCCCCACCACCAGCCTGAACCGGTGATACAAGGCAGGATGGATCCATGCTTTCATGTTTTACACCAAATTCTGACCCGACCATCTGAATTTCGCAGCTGATATCGAGACTCAACAGACCAGGCAACGTTTTTCCAGTCTTCTATTGTCCAATTTTGGTGATTTTGTGCGAATTGTAGCCTCAGTTTCCTGTTCTCAGCTGACAGGAGTGGCACCCGGTGTGGTCTTCTGCTGCTGTAGCCCACCTGCTTCAAGGTTGGATGTGTTGCGTGTTCAGAGATGGTTTTCTGCATACCTTGGTTGTAACGAGTGGTGAGTTACTGTTGCCTTTCTATCACCTGGAACCAGTCTGCCCATTCTCCTCTGACCTCAACAAGGCATTTTCCTTCACGCAACTGCCGCTCACTGGATATTTTTCTCTTTTTTGGATCAATCTCTGTAAACCAGAGAGATGGTTGTGCGTGGAAATCCCAGTAGATCAGCAGTTTTTGAAATACTCAGACCAGCCCGTCTGGCGCCAACAACCATGCCATGTTCAAAGTCACTTAAATCCCCTTTCTTCCCTATTCTCGGTTTGAACTCGTCTTCACCGTCTTTAGCTGCCTAAATGCATTGAGTTGCTGCCATGTGATTGACTGATTAGCAATTTGTGTTACCAAGCAGTTGAACAGGTTTACCTAATAATAAAGTGTCCGGAGAGTGTATGTGTATTTTTATTTTTTTTCAGTTACATCTCAGTGTAGAGGAGAAGAATCACAGGGGGTTGGGGGGAGAGGGGGGGGGCGGACTAGGAAAAAAAGGGAGCAAAGGTGAAATGCAGGGGTATGTGAATGCATGGTATGGGTGCAGGGTGAGCTTGTTCAACAGGTATAGCTAGACCGTCCCAATTGTTGTCTTTGACCTGCTAATATGCCGGAAGCAGCGATCCCTCTGCTCCTCGCCCTCCCCTCTGCATAGACATCTACATTGTTGTACACAAAGTGAGCTTGTGTACGTCGAACATTGACACTTCTTTGGGAAGTGTCTTTTAAATTGTTCACAATAGAATTATTTGCAAACGCCACATGCTTTAGTGAGATTTCCCCTCACTTCCTGTCCTGCTGACGTCTTGATCAGATGGGACGTAGCCTAGTAAGAACACCACTTTATACAAGCGCACAATGCATGTGAACGCAAGGCGGGCACCTGAACCACTTGGGGCTTGTGCACATGGATGCCAGGCACCAAAAAGCAGAGGCAAGTCAAATGCAGCATTCAGGGTCCGGTACAAGGGGTGGGCAGGAGGGGCAACTGTCCCGGGTGCAGAGAAACAAGGGGGCAAGGAAAAGACGTAGGGTGGTACACCCATTTGACAGCATTTAGTAAAAAAAATGGGGAGGAAAGGGTGCAGTTTTGGATCCTTTGCCCTGGGCACTGGATGACCCTATCTCAGTACTGGCAGCAATGGGGAAAATGGATTGCATATTAGATGCTGTTACCATAAATATTTACGTAGAATTTTAATTTAATTGTGCAGAGGAATTTAATCTGTTTAAACGTTGTTGTCGTAACAGATGGAGCTTGAAGAAGCCACACACTCTCGGACACGTCCCTTATACAAACACTTCTCATCTTACAATAGTGTGACGTTTTTTTTTTTTTTTTTTGGACCTGTGTAGCTTGGCATCTTTCCCGCTGATGTAACTCTACCACCTTCTCAGGGAGTGTATCCAAATTTTAAGCCACGTCCGTTTACATAAGTAAGGCATTGATGGGGTGGAGTGAGGTGAGTGTTGCTCTGCTGTTTTTTGGTTGCAGTTCCTGGGGGGCACCTCGGGACTCCATCTCTGCATTCGTATGCTTTTCCACCAACCAAAGTGTTACCTTGTACTGGCAGCCAATTGACCTGTTGTGATGTACCCTCTAGGGACATCTCTTAGCCCTGGTTCACATCAGTGCGGCTTTAGAATCGCGCTACTTTATTGCAAATTCAAAGCCACAGATCAAACTCGCTCATCCATGTCTTTATGGACCTTGCTTTGTGCACTGGTGTGCAGTCATGTTGGAACAGGAAGGGGCCGTCCCCCAAACTCTTCCCACAAAGTTAGGAGCATGAAATTGTCCAAAATGTCTTGGTATGCTGACGCCTTTAGAGTTCCCTTCACTGGAACTAAGGGGCCAAGCCCAACCCCCCCGAAAAACAACCCCACACCATAATCCCTTCCCCCCCCTCCACCACCAAATGATTTGGGCCAGTGCACAAAGCAAGGTCTATAAAGTCATGGATGAGCGAGTTTGGGGTGGAGGAACTTGACTGTCCTGACCTCAACCCGATAGAACACCTTTTGGGAGGAATTGGAGTGGAGACTGCGAGCCAGACCTTCTCGTGCCTGACCTCACAAATGCGCTTCTGGAACAATGATCAAACATTCCCATAGACACCCTCCTAAACCTTGTGGACGGCCTTCCCAGAAGAGTTGAAGCTGTTATAGCTGCAAAGGGTGGGCCAACTCCATATTGAACCCTACGGACTGAGACTGGGATGCCGTTAAAGTTCATGTGCGTGTGAAAGGCAGGTGTCCCAATACTTTTGATAATATAGTGTATGTGGCACCAATCCATGGCCCAATGGGGCCTGCCTAAGGACCTTCTATATATGCGATGCACCGCTAGACGGACGCAAATGCCTCTACTAGGTGTAGAAGCCAATTGTAGAGATATTCATGTATGAAAGCGCCACCTTATCTACATCAATGGATCCATGAAGGAAGTTCATTTTATCAAACTTTTACATTCAAGTTTTTTTGCCTCATGATCGCATAAAATGGAAGAACTTTCCTTCATAGATCTGTTGATGTATATCCTCTTCTCGCCCGCTGGCCACCATATGATGTCCTTGACTTTGAGCGGGTATATCTGAATGATGCCTGCAGCTACAGGCATCATTCAGATATCGGCGATTCCCTACGAATCGGAACGAAAGGTGCTGTTCCACTGCTTGATCGTTCTTACAGTTGGCGACAGGGGACAACCCCCCCCCCCCTCCCGTCACCCTCCGGTGCTTCTACCGACTCATCGCTTTCATCGGTGAGTCGGAGACGAGATCCGCCGGCCCCGAATGTTTACCATAGAGATTTCCGGTGGGCCAGATGGTCGCCGGAGTCTCTATGGTCGTTCGGAGGATGGGCGCAATGTTTTGATGTCACGCCCAGGCCTCTGCATTCAAACAAACGGCGCCGCCTCGGCTGGGAAGCCAAGATCGTTTTTAGTTTTTGTTTATTTCAGGCTTCCCAGCTTAGAGATGAGATGTGGGGTCTTATTGACCCCCATATCTCCCTGTAAAGAGGACCGATCATGCCATATTCCTATTACAAGGGATTACCTTGTAATCGGAATAAAAGTGATCAAAACATTTAAAAAAAGAAGAAAATTTTTTTTTTAGTTTGACACTTTTTTGTCCAACTAAAAACATAAAAAATTAACTAACTTTTTTTTTTTTTTTATAAAGTGACCCTGTCCTCGTGTGCTCGCACGCAGAAGCGAACGTATACGTAAGTCCCGCCCACATATGAAAACGGTGTTCAAACCACACGTGAGGTATCGTCGCGAACGTCGGAGCGTAAGCAATAATTCTAGACCTCTTCTGTAGTTTAAAACATGTAACCAGTAAAAAATGTTAGAATGTCGCCTATGGCGATTTTTTTTTTTTAGTACCGAAGTTTGGCACCATTCCACGAGCGTGTGCAATTTAAAAGCGTGACATGTTGGGTATCTATTTACTCGGCGTAACTTCATCTTTCACACGATGCAAAAAGAATTGGGCTAACTTTACTGTTTTTTTAAAGTACAAAACTGTCCCCCCCCCCCCCCCCCAAAAAAAAACATGTTCGAAAAATTGCTGCGCAAATACCGTGCGAGATAAAAAGTTGCAACGGCGCCATTGTATTCTCTAGGGTCTTTGTTAAAAAAAAACACATATATAATGTTTGGAGGTTCTATGTAATTTTCTATCAAAGATTTTTACATGTAGGAGAGAAATGTCAGAATTTGGCCCGGGTGGCAAGTGGTTAAAATATTGCACCCTTGTCTATGAATATCTATACAATTTTTGGCTTCTACAGCAACCAAGTGAGGCAATGGATCCATCAAGGAAAGTGCTTTTTTTTTTTTATCAATCCCAAGGCAAAAAGCTCAATGTATCGGTTTCATAAATTGAATGAACATTCCTTGATGGATCCATTAATGTATATGCGGTGGCAAACAAAGCCTAGTCCATAGATTCAATATACAGTACATAATATTATTGATACTTCACCCATCACAAGGCAAAAATATTTTGGTGTAAAAGTTATGTAATATAATAAAGTCCATATATTTCATGTATGCATATAGTAATCAGTGGCGTCTCCAGATTTCATATTTAGGGGGGGCACATGGGGGGGACAGGGACAAAAGTAGGGGGGCAACTATAAAATGCAATTTTTATTTATTTTTATATATATATAATTATCCTGGGACCCTTTACTACGATCCCACAACAGGCCCTTTCACATGTTCTGCAGTGAGCTCCCTTCCTACTGTATTGGGGCCCCCCAGAGTGGCAGAAAACAAGATTGTCACCAGCATACCAAGAAAATATAAGGGTCCAAAGCAGTGGGAGAGCTATCAGGGTTGCAAAGGTTGTCTTGCCACCGGGCCCTGGTATTGACATCGCTGGTCTGGCATCATTTGGAATTTACAGGCTGGTTCTCCTGTCCTAAGGACGGGAGAAATCGGTCTGTTTTTGCAACTTCCTCCAAACTCTCCTCTCCATAAATACTCTGTACTGCTGGAGGACTCTGCTCCTTCCTCTAACTTCCTCTCCTGAAATACTCTGCACTGCTAGGGGAACTCTTTTTTTTCTCTAATGCACCTCTCCTTAAATACTCTGCTCTATTGGCGGACTCTGCTCCTTCCTTAATCTGACTCTCCTCTCCTGAAATACTCTGCACTGCTGAAAGGCTCTGCTCCTTCCTCTAACTCTCCTGAAATACTCTGGTCTGCTGGAGGAATCTGCTCCTTCCTCCAACTCTCCTCTCCTTAAATACTCTGCTCTACTGGTGGACTCTGCAACTTCCTCCAGAGAATTTAAGGAGAGGAGAGTTGGAGGAAGGAGCAGAGTCCTCCAGCAGAGCAGAGTATTTCAGGAGAGGAGAGTTAGATAGAAGGAGCAGAGTCCTCCAGCAGTGCAGAGTATTTCAGGAGAGGAGAGTCAAGTAAAAGAAAGAGGAGAGTAGGGTATTTAAAGAGAGGGGCGTTAGAGGAAAAAGCAGAGTCCCCTAGCAGTGTAGAGTATTTCAGGAGAGGAGAGGAAGGAGCAGAGTCCTGCAGTAGAGCAGAGTATTTCAGGAGAGTTAGAAGAAGAAGCAGCAGAGTCCCCCAGCGGTGCAGAGTATTTCAGGAGAGGAGAGTTAGATATAAGAAGGAGCAGAGTCCTCCAGCAGTGCAGAGAATTTCAGGAGACGAGAGTCGGATAAAAGTAAGAGGAGAGTAGGGTATTTAAAGAGAGGGGCGTTAGAGGAAAAAGGAGTCCTCCAGCGGTGCAGAGTATTTCAGGAGAGGAGAGTTGGATAGAAGGAGCAGAGTCCTCCAGCGGTGCAGAGTATTTCAGGAGAGGAGAGTTGGATAGAAGGAGCAGAGTCCTCCAGCGGTGCAGAGTACTTCAGGAGAGGAGAGTTGGATAGAAGGAGCAGAGTCCTCCAGCGGTGCAGAGTACTTCAGGAGAGGAGAGTTGGATAGAAGGAGCAGAGTCCTCCAGCGGTGCAGAGTATTTCAGGAGAGGAGAGTTGGATAGAAGGAGCAGAGTCCTCCAGCGGTGCAGAGTATTTCAGGAGAGGAGAGTTTGGAGGAAGGAGATGCATCCTCCAGCAGAGAAGAGTATTTCAGGAGAGGACATAGAAGCAGTTTTGCTAATTGAATTGGTAAATGTAATTTTCTTTTGCTCAACCGTCTCTTTGCTTCTCCTGTTTTTCAGACATGTGAAGAAGGAATGTCCTGCAGTGACCTCTCTAGAACATTGTGCCCCCCCTGTGTGAAGGCAGACACATGAGGATGCCCGCCCGTCTCCCTGGATCCCTGCCCGGGGCCGAGCCCTTCCAAGCCCTCTGTATCCTGTTCACATGATCTGGCCGAGTCTGTGCATGACCGAGGCTGGACAATGTTCCTGGCACGGACAGAAAAGCCATATTTCCTCTTGTGTTTGGTCTTCTCGCAGCTGCTTTTTGTGTTGATGCTGTACCGCCGCGGAGCCTCCAGCGTCTTCCAGGGGATATTCGGGTCCGGCCCCACCTGGGACTATTCCAGAACGCATGACGTGTACACCAACCTCAGTTCCTTCACACCCGACCCTGAGGCCGTGAGGACCCTCTACTGTCCTGTAAGGTCCCCTATTCTCGGTACGTAAAATGATTCAGGGATGAAAGGGGGATAACTTTAGTAACCATGCAAAAAGTTTTTTTGTTTTGGCATTCTAAAACGCATATAGGTGAGCAGTCCTGCCTGACAAGCAATGTGGTGTTCTGCTTAAACAGTATTGTGAACCAGACACCCCTGACACACTGCATAGCCTGTTCATCACGCAAGCTTTGCAGCTTGAGAGATATATATATATATATCTCTATCTCTAATATAAAAAAAAAAAAATTTAATGGGAGGCCATAACTCTACTTTAACAAGAAGATAATCAGATATATTTATTAAGAAAAAAGAAAAGATGTGCAAGGTACACACGAGGTAGTTGGGTTAAGTTTTTAAGGCTGTACTTTTGTAGGCCCAAGGTTCACAAGTGGTTAAAATACAATTCTAATTCTACAGTACAGGACACAGGCTAAGGATTCATAGACCTTGGGTTATAGGCTGGTGCCTTAAGTTGATTGGACACTGGAAAGCCTTTGAGGACACGCCCCCTGGGCATCCGCTCAACTCCACCCCACACCACGAGTCCTCTGATTTTTGCTAGTGTCCTGTGGTGATGGACCTCTTCTCCCTCGTGGAGAATTCCCTCTTGGCTAACTCATTTATTATATTGCTTTGAATCTTCAATCGGCCACAATAAAAGCGGTGCATTTGGATCGGTGTAACCTCTGTCTAACCTTGAGAACCCTATCTAGACCCCACACGGTGGAGCTGGCCCGTAATATTGTTTCAGGCCCTGGGTCCTGCGTGGGTACTCACCTCTGCACTTTGTGTAACCCATGTAGGTGGCTGAAGGGTGCTATAGAGGTCCAGAAATACTTCCCCCTCCCTGTTCTTTAGTCTGGCCATTCTGAACAAGGGTTCTGTGGATCCCGAGGTTACTCCAGTGGTTGCTAGAGGTTCTTTGAGTAGTATGACATTTTTGCCTCTCAGATATGTAACCACTGATCTTTTTAGCGATTGGTGGTCAATGGGAAGAATGTTCCCCTTGGCAATGTATGGAACATTCTTCCCATTGGCCACCAATGTAAGGAACATTCTTCCCACTGACCACCAATATAAGGAGCATTCTTCTCACTGATCACCAATGTAAGGAACATTCTTCTCACTGATCACCAATGTAAGGAGCATTCTTCTCACTGATCACCAATGTAAGGAACATTCTTCCCACTGACCACCAATGTAAGGAACATTCTTCCCACTGACCACCAATGTAAGGAACATTCTTCCCACTGACCACCAATGTAAGGAACATTCTTCCCACTGACCACCAATGTAAGGAACATTCTTCCCACTGACCACCAATGTAAGGAACATTCTTCCCACTGATCACCAATGTAAGGAACATTCTTCTCACTGATCACCAATGTAAGGAAACATTCTTCTCACTGATCACCAATGTAAGGGACATTCTTCCCACTGATCACCAATGTAAGGAACATTCTTCTCACTGATCACCAATGTAAGGAGCATTCTTCCCACTGACCGCCAATGTAAGGAGCATTCTTCCCACTGACCGCCAATGTAAGGAACATTCTTCCCACTGACCGCCAATGTAAGGAACATTCTTCCCACTGATCGCCAATGTAAGGAACATTCTTCCCACTGATCACCAATGTAAGGAACATTCTTCCCACTGATCGCCAATGTAAGGAACATTCTTCTCACTGATCACCAATGTAAGGAACATTCTTCTCACTGATCACCAATGTAAGGAACATTCTTCCCACTGATCACCAATGTAAGGGACATTCTTCCCACTGATCACCAATGTAAGGAACATTCTTCTCACTGATCACCAATGTAAGGAGCATTCTTCCCACTGATCACCAATGTAAGGAACATTCTTCTCACTGACCGCCAATGTAAGGAACATTCTTCCCACTGACCACCAATGTAAGGAACATTCTTCCCACTGACCACCAATGTAAGGAACATTCTTCTCACTGATCACCAATGTAAGGAACATTCTTCCCACTGACCGCCAATGTAAGGAACATTCTTCCCACTGACCACCAATGTAAGGAACATTCTTCTCACTGATCACCAATGTAAGGAGCATTCTTCCCACTGATCGCCAATGTAAGGAACATTCTTCTCACTGATCACCAATGTAAGGAGCATTCTTCTGAAACAATTCGGCCGAAAATTGTCTTTTTTCCATTCAGCTGAAAGGAAAAAGAGCCCAATAATGGCACCAAAAATGTGGCTGTCTGCCCTGGGTGCCACACATTGTCATCCTGGCGCGTTCCAGTCCTCTCTCCCTCTTCCTCCTCCCCTTCTCGCAGAACGGCGATCTCCCTGTGTCATGGAGCTGAATTGTCCGGACGGCCACAGTAATAAAGTCCGCCTCTTTTGATAAACGGCACACTGATCCAATGCTGGGAAATTGAATCAGTGTGACGTCTATCAAAGGAGGCAGGACTTTATTACTGCGGCTGCCCGGACCATTTAAATCCAGCTCTGTGACAAAGCGGGAGATCGCCGCTCTGCGTAATCTGGGCACTGGCTGACAGCTGATCATATGGTAAGGGGCCAGGATTGATCTCATTGACTCGCTGATCACAGAGCGCCCTGATGTGGGGGGGCACAGGCAGCACGGGAGGACGTACATGGATGCCCTCGCAGCAATTTAGGCCCACGCTGTTGTCGTATTTCGGCTAAAGCGCGGTCGGGAGGAGATTACATTTTATTTTCTACTTAAAATTTGCATTTGATAAACTGCCGTGCAAATATCGTGCAAGGGGGGGATCGAAGTAATTTTTTTGCAAAAAAAAAAAAATTAAAAATGCTGAATTTTACATGTGTGAAATGTCAGACTTGGTCCGGGCTGGAAGTGGTCAGTTTGAGTATTTTAGATCTGCCTTGAATTTTGGCTTGCAGGGGCGCAGCTGGTGTGGTTGTGGCTCCAGGTTCACTTCACTTCTCTTCCCTTACGTGAGATGAATAGCAAAGCCTAGCACAGCCCCCCCCCCCCCCCCCCAGCAAACACAGCAATTAAAACAACACTGAGTACTGTGTAAGAGGTTCTGACAGCATCTCCCCCCCCCCCCCCCCAGACACCCTCAGACTGGGGGGAATCTCCGGCCCGGGCTACCAAAAGGTCACACCTGACACCACAATCCCCAGCAGACGGAGGATGTTGGGTGGAGAAAGGTCAGAGGGAAGACGGATTATACAGGAGGGAGCTCACCCAACTCTCTGTAATGTCAGCAAAGGGTAAGTGCAGCTAGTCCAATACAGCTTGGACCGAGAACACGGGAACAGCGCCAGAGCTTTTGCAGAAAATTTTTACTTTCTGATGCTATTTAACCACTTGCTTACAGGGCACCTAAACACCCCCCCCCCCCCCCCGACCACCCCTCCTCCCCCGCCCCCACCCCCCCCCCCCCCCCTCCTGCCCAGACCAATTTTCAGCTTTTAGCGCTGTCCCTCTTTGAACGTCAATTGCGCGGTCATACAACACTGTACCCAAATGAATTTATAATTTTTTTTTTTTTTTTTTTTTAACTGGGGTGGGTTTAGTAACAGTTTAACCTCTTCCCGACGCCCACTGTCATATGACGGCGGCAAGAAGCATCTGTTGTTCCGGGCCGCCGTCATATGACGTGATTTCCTTTTGCGCGTGCCCGCCGAGTCGCTGGGGACCCAATGCGCGTGCCCGGCGGCCGCGACGTTCCGCCGGGCACCCGCGATTGCCCTGTAACTGAGCAGGACGTGAATCTGTGTGTGTAAACGCACAGATCCACGTCCTGCTCAGTTATTGGGCAATCGCGGAGAGGAGACCAATGGTGTGTCCCTTGTACATAGGGACACCGATCGGTCACCTCCCCCCCCCCCCCCCCCACAGTTAGAATCACTCCCATAGGGAACATATTAACCCCTTGATCACCCCCTAGTGTTAACCCCTTCCCTGCCAGTCACATTTATACAGTAATCAATGCATTTTTATAGCACGGATCGCTGTAGAAATGTGAATGCACCAGATATAGTGAATGCAGAGTCCTGGGGAGACCAGATATAGTGACTGCAGAGTCCTGGGGAGACCAGATATAGTGAATGCAGGGTCCTGGGTTTGCTTTAAACCTGCAATTTTGGTTCGGGTGACAATTACTATTTCTATGCAGGCTGCATTGGATAAATGACAGCGACTAACTTTTTGCATTCTAATGTACTTGCCATTTAACAGCTTGAAGGGTCAGTCCATCTATAGCCATTGATTTCTTTTGAGAGGTTTGCAGGTTCAGTCATCTATTGCGGAGCGATTACTCTTGGCTGGCATATTTAAAGTGGATCATTTTAATCCGCATTGAATATATTCCTGACCTGTCACAATAAATGATAACATTTTATTATTTTTCTAAAAAAGATCCAACCTTTTATCATTTTAAAGTGCTTGTAAACCTCCCACCCCAAAAAAAAATCCTAACATTTTGATATTTATCTGTCCGCTGTTGTTGTGTTTTTTTTTTTTTTTGTTTGTTTTTTTTTATATATATTTAAGATCTTACTTTTTGGTTTTCTTTGCTCTCTGGAATTTCCTCATTTCCTTTGTGGTCACTGAGACAGGAGGGTGAGCTAAATAGTCTCCAGCATTCGCACAGATGGCATCAAAACCCGACATCCGGTCTAAACCATTCCACATTCTGTCTAGAAGTTAGAAAAGTTTTGCACTTTTCGAGTAGATTTTAAAATATAAAACCCCAATTCCAAAAAAGTTGGGGGCGCTGTGTAAAATCGACGTAAAATCAGAATGCAATGATTTGCAAGTCTCGTAAACCCAGATTTTTCTCACAATAGAAAACCTAGATGGACGTGTCTTCTAACTATGTATCAAATATTTAACCCCCTTAAGGACCGCCCCACACAGATATACTACGGCTAAGCGGCCCTCCTGCGTGAAATCCCGTACATGTACTTGATTTCGCATACAGGGTCAGGATGGGCGCGCCCGGTCCGCTACTGCTGTGGTTGGCTCCAACTGTGTCCAATCAGCGGGACCGGCGGACGTGATGTCTCCCGGGACCTGCCGACCGTTCTCAGGAGAGGCAGAACAGTCTACCTATGTAAACAAGGCAGACCGCCGTTCTGTCAGAGGGGAAGATGGAGATCTTGTGTTTCTGTTAAGCAGGAACACGGATCTCTGTCTTCCCCCAGTCAAAGTGTACACACACACACACACACACACACACACACACACACACACACACACACACACACACACACACACACACACACACACACACACAGCAAGCACTCCCTAGGAGCTCATTTAACCCTTTGATTGCCCCTGATGTTAACCCCTTCCCTGCCATTGTCATTACAGTGACCGTGTATATTTTTAGCACTGATAACTGTAATAATGTCACTGGTCCACAAATTTTTTTTTCAGGTGTGCGATTTGTTCGCCACAATTTTGTAGTCCGGCTTAAGATCGCTGCCATTACTAGTATAAAAAATAAATATAAATTCCATAAAACTGTACCATAGTTTTTAGACACTATAACGTTTGTGCAAACCAATGAATATATGCTTATTGGGATTTTTATTTTATTTTTTACCAAAAATATGTAGAATACATATTGGCCTAAATTTATGAAGAAATTAGATTTTTTATATATATATATATATATTAGTTTTTTTTTTACTCCAAAAAAAAAAAAAAAATGTACCGTATATACTCGAGTATAAGCCGAGTTTTTTTAGCACTTTTTTGTGCTGAAAATGCCCCCCTCGGCTTATACTCGAGTCAAGCACTTTTCTGCAGCAGAAAATGACATTTTCTGTCCCGACTTTGGGGCCCCCGTATCTCGGGGCCACTTGGTGCTAGGAACCCCAAATTTGGTGTGCAAACCCAGTGGAATATATCCAGATGGGGTTCCTAGCACCAAGTGGCCTCGAGATACGGGGCCCCAAGTTCAGTTCGGAAAATGTCATTCTCTGCTGCAGAAAAGTGCTTGACATTTTCCGAACCGAATTTGGGGCCCCATATCACGGGGCCACTTAGTGATAAGAACCCCATTGGATATATTGTAGTGCTAGTTCCACTGGGTTTGCACACTAAATTTGAGGTTCCTAGCACCAAGTGGCCCCGAGATACAGGGCCCCAAAATCGGTCAACTGTGTCCATCTGCAGCAGTCATTTCAGAGCCCCCAAATTTTGGCTGCAGATAGGGGGCATCTAGGAACCATTAAAGAGGAGTGCCCACAAATTTTTTTTTTTTAAAGTCAGCAGCTACAAATGCTGACTTTTAAAAATCGGACACTTACCTGTCCCAGGGTCCAGTGATGCGGGGGAACGAGGCCCCCCCTCGTTCCCATGATTTGACGCTCAGTCATCTGGGACAGGTGACAGGTCCCAGATGACTGTGCGGCGCTGAGGGGAAGTGACGTTTAGCCCGGGCATTGAAGGAGGCAGACTACGAGAGACCCCCTAGCAACAGGCATTTAGAGGTGAGTAAAAAAATATTTTTTTTCCAATAATTTTTTTTACATTTTTATGATTTTTAAGCTAATTTTTTTTTTTGGTGGCAACACCACTTTAACTACCAAGTTTGAAGTTTGGGGGACCTATGGCTGCAAATGGGCACAGTGAGGCTCCAAATGGGCATTGTTGACCCTCTTTTCCACTTACAGTAGCTGCGCATTTCTCACCCTAGGCTTATACTCGAGTCAATACGTTTTCCCAGTTTTTAGTGGTAAAATTAGGTGCCTCGGCTTATAATCGGGTCGGCTTATACTCGAGTATATACGGTATATGGAATCAAAGAAAGGTGGTGCTGCGCTGTTCTCAATAAAGAAAAAAAAAAGAAAAAATATGTCACTGCTAAAGGTTAGCTGTACATGGGAAATTTCAATAGTGATAAATTAACAATATGAATGATAATTCTAAAATGAATAAATTGTAAAGTAAATTTCACATAATATGTCAAAACAGTGCAAAGTGCATAAATAAATTGCTAATACCACTGAGAAGGAACTATTTAATAAGCAGTAGTGCAAAAAAATGTGAAGAATGACAATTGTGCAAAAATAGCACATGTACAATTATGGCAATATAGAAACTTCCTGTGTTGTGTGCAAATAGCATGTGCAAAAGTGCAAAACACAAAAAAAACACACACAAGCGAAAATCTTCAATTGTGTTAGCTGCAAGTCTATTATAAAGTCCAATCAGATTCCAAATGTGCAGATAATAAAATCCAGCAGTAAAATTGATTATTTTCTTCCTTTGTGCAAATAAGCATTCAAATGTGCAAAGAATGTGCTGGAGAAGTACACATCTCCTCTATCGGTGTGTACCTTTTGCACGAAGAAGTGGCCTCTTACCTTGCGGCAATGAGGTAACCGTATATATATATATATATATATATATATATATATATATATATATATATATATATATATATATATATATATATATATATATATATATATATATATATATGTATACACCTGGGGTGACTGTTTCCTGGACCAATATGGTTAAATATTTGTCTTTGATTCTCATGTAAAAGGGAGTGATAAAAAGAAGGGGGGATTCCGGATAGTGTAGTATTTTAAAACATAAGTGGTGGTTATTAAGACAACAGCAAAGGGGTACTCACAAAACAAATGTAAACAGACATATCTCCTACGAGCGGCGAGCTTGTTTACCCACGTCAGTCTGAGTGCCTTTCCTTTCTCTACGTGTGGCGTCACGATCACAAATCCCCCTGATGAAGTCACGTGATCGTGATGCCACATGTAGGGAAAGGAAAGGCACTCAGACTGACGTGGGCAAACGAGCTTGCCGCTCGTAGGAGATAAGTCTATTGTTTACATTTGTTTTGTGAGTACCCCTTTGCTGTTGTCCTAACCACTTCGCGGCGGAGGGCCGTCCTGGGACGTCCTTGACTTTCCTGGGGTATATCTGAATGATGCCTGCAGCTACAGACATCATTCAGATATCGGCTTTTTCAGCCGGCGATTCCCTGCACCATAAGAGCGATCATAGCGGCTGTTCCACCGATTGATCGTTCTTATGGGCGGCGGGAGGGGACGCCCCTCGCGCCGCCCTCTGGTGCTTCTACCGACTCACTGCTTCCATCAGTGAGTCGGACGCAGGATCCGCCGGCCCCTGGATGGTGATCATAGAGATTTCCGGCGGACCAGATGGTCGCTGGATTCTCTATGATCGTTCAGAGGCTGGGGGCGATGTTATGACGTCACGCCCGGCCTCTGCATTCAAAAAACGTCACCGCCTCGGCTGGGAAAAACGTGATCGTTTTTTTTATTTTTTTTATAATTTATTTTTATTTTAGGCTTCCCATCCTAGAGGTGAGATGTGGGGTCTTATTGACCCCATATCTCACTGTAAATAGGTCCGATTGTGCCATATTCCTATTACAAGGGATGTTTACATTCCTTGTAATAGGAATAAAAGTAATCACATTTTTTTTTTTTTTTTTTTAAAGTGTCAAACTAAAAAAATTAAAACTAACAAAAAAAAAAAAAAAAAAAATGTAACCGCCCCTGTCCCCGTGAGCTCGTACGCAGAAGCGGACGCATACGTAAAACCCGCCCACATATGAAAATGGTTTTCAAACCACACGTGTGAGGTTTCGCCGTGAACGTTAGAGCGAGAGCAATAATTCTAGCTCTAGACCTCCTCTGTAACTCAAAACATGTAACCATTAAAAAATTTTAAAGCGTTGCCTATGGGGATTTTTCAATACCAAAGTTTGGCGCCATTCCACGAGCGCGTGCAATTTTGAAGCGTGACATGTTGGGTATTTATTTACTCGGCGTATCTTCATCTTTCACATTATGCAAAAAAATTGGGCTAACTTTGTTTTGTTTTTTTATTAAAGCATGAAAAAAAAAAAAACGTGTTAGAAAAATTGCTGCGCAAATACCGTGCAAGATAAAAAGTTGCAATGACCGTCATTGTATTCTCTAGAGTCTTTGCTAAAAAAAAACATAATGTTTGGGGGTTCCATGTAATTTTCTAGCAAAAAAAAAAATTATGAATTTTACATGTAGGAGAGAAATGTCAGAATTGACCTGGGTGTGAAGTGGTTAATAAACGCCACTTATGTTTTAAAATACTACACTATCCGGAATCCCCCTTCTTTTTATCACTCCCTTTTACATGAGAATCAAAGATGAATATTTAACCATATTGGTCCAGGAAACAGTCACCCCAGGTGTATACATATATATGCGGTTACCTCATTGCCGCAAGGTAAGAGGCCACTTCTATTGGTGTGTACCTTTTGCACGAAGAGGAGATGTGTACTTCTCCAGCACGATCTTTGCACATTTGAATGCTTATTTGCACAAAGGAAGAAAATAATCAATTTTACTACTGGATTTTATTATCTGCACATTTGGAATCTGATTGGACTTTATAATAGATTTACAGCTAACACGATTAAAGATTTGCGCTTGTGTGTGTTTTTTTTTTTTGTGTTTTGCACTTTTGCACAGGCCATTTGCACATAACACAGAAAGTTTCTCTATTGCCATAATTGCACATTTGCTATTTTTGCACAATTGTTGTTCTGCACATTCTTTGCACCACTGCTTACTGAATAGTTCCTTCTCAGTGGTATTAGCAATTTATTTATGCACTTTGCACTGTTTTGACTTATTTTATGTTAAATTTACTTTATAATTTATTTTAGAATTATCATTCATATTGTTGATTTTATCACTATTGAACTGTCCTATGTACTGCTACCTTTTTAGCAGTGACTTTTTTTTTTTTTTTTTTTTTTTTGGGAACAGCGCAGCACCATCTTTGATTTGATTTATTTATGGGTATGGTATGACCCTCATTCGGTGCCTGCAGCAGTTCCATTATCCTCCTTTTTATGGTAGCGCAGGAATAATATTATTAAAAAAAAATATATATATATATATATATATATATATATATATATATATATATATATACACACACACACACAAGAAAATAAAGATCGACACTTGAAAAAAAATTCAATAAATGTGTGTGTGTGTGTGTGTGTATAATATATATATATATATATATATATATATATATATATATATATATATATATATATATATATATATATATATATATATATATTATACACACACACACACACACACACACACATTTATTGAATTTTTTTTCAAGTGTCGATCTTTATTTTCTTGTGTGTGTGTGTGTGTATATATAATTTATACACACTTTATTTTTATTAAATTTTTTTCAATTGTCGAGTTTTTTTATTTTTTTTTGTTTTCATAGCGCAAAAAATAGAAACCACAGAGGTGATCAAATACCACCAAAACAAAGCTTTATTTGTGGGGGGAAAAGGACATTTTTTATTTGGGTACAACGTTGCATGAACGCGCAATTGTCAGGAACGCAGTGCTGTAGCACAAAAAAAATGGCCTGGTCATGACGGGGGCTAAAACCTTCCAGATCTGAAGTGGTTAAACTGAGAAAATGTACCATTTTAACCACTTCCCGCCCCGCGCTATAGCTGAATGACGGCTACATTGTGGGCTTACTATGCTGGGAAGCCGGCGTATGACATCCCCCCGTGATCGCGCAGCCTGCGCGCTCAGCTGATCACAGATCGGGGTAAAGGGCCAATTACAGCGGCCCTTTACCATGTGATCAATCCAATGACAGCTGATCACAGGATGTAAAACAGAAGTCGGTTATCGGCACTCCTTTCCTCACGCTCTCAGTGCAAGGAGAGGAGAGCCGATAACTGGCTTCTGTTAAAGGGACATCTACACTGATAATCTGGACACTAGTTTTCACTGTAGTCCCAATCAGTGCCCACCAGTGCTGCCATTCAATGCCGCCTCATTAGTGCCGGTCCAGCCGGCGCTGTTCTTCGAGGACACACGAACCCACACAAGCAGGATACAGGAGGGAAGAGAGTGAGGGCATCGCACAGTTGCCATGACAGCGCGTTTAGGAGGCAAGGCATGACCTCCTTAGACCTGAGGAAGGAGGCCATGCCTCCGAAACGCGTTGTCATGGCACCTGTGTGCCTTGCACTTGGTTGCGTGGCAGTTGCATTCACTTGAATGGGTCCCATTCAGTAGCAGTATTGCTCATCGAATGCAACAGTGGGGATTATTCGTGGCCATGGCATTTGTACACCCCCAGCTGCTGATTTTAGTTGAGGGGGCAGTAATAAAGGTGTCTCAAACACATATTTTTACCACCCCCTCTCCAACTGCAGTGAATGAATGACTTGTATAGTGCTACAAATGCAAACTGAATTGCCTCAAGGCGCTTGATCCGTCCTGTGTTATCCTGTTCCTTAGAAGAGGTGGGTCTTGAGTTTTTTTTTTTTTTTTTTTTTTCTGAAGACCCGATGGTTTCCTTCCATGCGGATGTCAGTGGGTAGAGCGTTCCATAGCCGTGGTCCTTGGACTGCGAATCTTCGTTCTCCCTTTGATTTTGTAGCGGGACTTGGGGATGAGGAGAAGGTTTTGGTTGATCGGAGACTGCTATTGGATGTGTAGTGTTTTTTATTTTCTCACATAGGTATTGAGGAGCGTTTCCTTGTGTGCATTTGTGGGTGAGGCAGAGGGTCTTGAAAGTGATCCTATCCTCTACGATTAGCCAATGTAGAGTCCTTATGGAAGGGGAGATGGATTCCCGTTTTTTTTTTTCCCGTTACCAGTCTTGCTGCTGTGTTTTGGACGACTTGTAGGCGTGCGATCTGGTATTTAGGTAGTCCTATGTAGAGGGAGTTTGTGGGAGTTGATGATTGTTCCAACTGCTACTGATTTCTCCTCTTCTAGAATGAAGGGGATGAGTCTACGTAGCAGGCGGAGAAGATGGCGAGATCCGCTAACTACTGATCCTATTTGTACATCTATTGACATCTCTGAGTCGAAGATGACTCCGAGAATTTTGGCTTTGGTGCTAGGGGAGATGGTCTGTCCAAGGATGGTGGGTGGTGTCCATGGGGTCTTAGTTTTTGTATTTCGGTTTGCGTGGAGGAGAAGAGGCTCTGTTTTTGGATTGAGTTTGAGGGAGCTCGTGGTCATCCAGTCATCTAGCAATGTAAGGCATTTTTCTAATCCCTGATATTGGTCTTTTTGTCCGGGGATGCGAAAGTAGAGTTGAGTGTCATCAGCGTAGAGTGGAAGCCATCAGAGTGGAAGCATAGGTCCGATTTGCTGATGATTTTGAGCAGTGCGGTAAAACATGTTGCGCGTTAACGTGCATTGCATTAACCACCTGAGTCCCAGTATACGTCATATGACGTCTTTTTGTTCTCCGGGGTATATCTGAATGATGGGTGTAGCTACAGACATCATTCAGATATTGCCGTTTTCAGCCGGCGATTCCCTGCACCATGAGAAAGATCATAGCGGCTGTTCCGCCGCTTGATCATTCTTACGGGGGGCGGGAGGGGACGCCGCCCTCCTGTGCTTCTACCGACTCACCGCTTCCATTGGTGAGTCGGACACAGGATCCTCCGGCCCCCGGATGATGATCATAGAGATTTCCGGCAGACCAGATGGTTGCCGGAGTCTCTATGATCGCTCGGAGGCCGGGCGCGATGTTATGACGTCACGCCCGGCCTCTGCATTCAAAAAACGGCGGCACCGCGGCTGGGAAGCGGTGACCGTTTTTTTTTTTTTTTTTTTTTTTTTGATTTTAGGCTTCCCAGCCTAGAGGTGAGATGTGGGGTCTTATTGACCCCCTTATCTCACTGTAAATAGGTCCGATCGTATCATATTCCTATTACAAGGGATGTTTACATTCCTTGTAATAGGAATAAAAGTAATCAAATATTTTTTTATTTTTTTTTAAAGGTGTTGAACTAAAAAAATAAAGTAAAATTAACAATAAAAAGAAAAAAAAAAATTTAAAGCGCCCTGTCCCCGCGAGCTCGTACACAGAAGCGAATGCATACGTAAGTCCCGCCCACATATGAAAACGGTGTTCAAACCACACATGTGAGGTATCGCCGCGAACGTTAGAGCGAGAGCAATAATTCTAGCTCTAGACCTCCTCTGTAACTTAAAAAATGTTAAAGCGTCGACTATGGGGATTTTTAAATACCAAAGTTTGGCGCCATTCCACAAGCGCATGCAATTTTGAAGCGTGACATGTTGGGTATCTATTTACTCGGCGTATCTTCATCTTTCACATTATGCAAAAAAAATTGGGCTAACTTTACTGTTTTTTGTTTTTTTTTAAAGCAGGAAACTGTTTTTTTTTTTTTTTTTCTGAAAAAAACGCGTTTGAAAAATTGCTGCGCAAATACCGTGCGAGATAAAAAGTTGCAACGACCGCCATTGTATTCTTTAGGGTCTTTGCTAGAAAAACATATATAATGTTTGGGGGTTCTATGTAATTTTCTAGCAAAAAAAATTTGGAATTTTACATGTAGGAGAAAAATGTCAGAATTGGCCTGGATCTCAGGTGGTTAAAGCAGCCCATTTAAAATGAATGAGCAGCCAATGCACCGTAACGTGCCTAAAATTGCACATGACTTTTTTTTGTAATGCAGCGTAAGGCGACTCGCTACCATGCGTTGGGGTGCACTGCGACGCACCGGTCAAAATGGCATCTTAACGCATTTTACATATGTTGTAGTCCAGCGATTGCGGCCTGCTGGTTCACATTCAGTCCATGCCGACCAGGAAGCAGGAGGCACGCCTCAATGACGATGTGAAGAAATTGTCCACTTGGTCCTCAGGTCCGGCAATGGCATCCTGTTAATTGCGCTTTTTGTAATATATGAGAAGTTCCCGTTCGCCGGCGGCTCATTATATTCGCTGTGAAGCGGAGAGCCGAGCTCCATGTTTGTTTTAGGCGGATATTAAACCACCAGAAATGGGGTGTCTTCTGATGGAGAACCGGAGCTAAAATAATCTTTGGGACATCGGCCGTTCCCACAGCTAATTACCTTGATTGTTATGGGGAGAAGAGAGGCAATTAGGACGAGGAGGCGGGTAATATTCCATTTCCAGAGTCCGCAATGAATACATTCATTTAAATCTGATAGAACAATTCCGGATTTGACGGAGTCTGCTGCTCTGTAGAGGATTGTCCTTCTTTTTTTGTGCCGTAGTTCTATTCCCCAAATTATATATTTAAAGCTTACTTTGAACCTTTAGAACTTCTGTCCTGATTCTACGGCTGTCTGTCTAGTGCTTTGGTGCTTGAGCTCATAATTTAATGATCTCTGGAAGAGATCTCCAATTGCCTTCCACCGTTCATCATAAATTAATTTGCAATAAACCCAAGGAAACTAATTTTATATATGCGATTTTTAAAACTGAACTCCAGGCAGATATCAAAGATGCAAATTTAATGCAGCTCTGTAATCATTTAATACATCATTACATTTTTATTTTCTTCAATAAATAATTTTGACCTGGAATCTGTCTCTTGAACTCGTACAGCAGGGCTGGGGTGTGAGAGGGAGAAGCAGCACAGGGAGCCCAAGGAGTTCATGTGCTGACAAGGAGCCAGGAGGAGAAGGGAACAGAGTGATGGAGCTAAGGTCATCATTGTGCTGCTTCTCTTTTCACTGTCCAGTCATAGGTTGGGGGTGTGTCCGGGACCATCATGGCTCGGAGGTAGTGGGTTGAATGATCCATCGTGGCTCGAAGGTAGTGGGTTGAATGATCCATCGTGGCTCGAAGGTAGTGGGTTGAATGATGCATCGTGGCTCGGAGGTAGTGGGTTGAATGATCCATCGTGGCTCGGAGGTAGTGGGTTGAATGATCCATCGTGGCTCAAATTAAGTATCAAATTGTGGTGCTAAATAATTTTTATGGAATTTTGTTAATGATAAGTAAGGCAATTAATTTGATTCCCTGCACCCAGCAACAATAACCCCCCCCCCCCCCAGCAAAAAAAGCCCCCAACAGCAAAAATAGATCTCCCACCACCAAGCATTAATAGACCCCTCCCTTAACAGTAGATCGCTCCCAGCAACAATTGCCCTCCCTACCAACAATAGGTCCCCACCAGCAGCAATAGACCTCCTCAGCAACAGGAGGTTCCCCCAAAAAACAATAGATCCCCCCCCCCCCCAGGGACAATAGACCCTCCAGCACCCCTTGCCATTACATACATATGCAGTGCTGGAGGTGCCGAAACTGCGTTCCTGCTGAAAGAAAACCCTGGTATTAGGAGCAGCGGCTGCACATTCCACACACTTCATTAGGGTTCATTTTAGGTCAGGGGGCTCCAAACTATCGAAACAAAGGGCCAGTTTACTGTCCCTTAAACTTTAAGGGGGCCAGTCTGTGGCCAGTGGGCGTAGAAAATGACTTCTCAGTGGGTATAAACCATTCCCCATGTTTGTTATTAGGGGTAAGAATAGTGCCCCATCGTTGGTGACCTTGTGAGGAATGATGCCCATCATTGGTGTCAGTGGAAAATATGTCCTATTTTTGGTGTCAGTGGGGAGGAATAGTGCCCCATGACTGGTGTCAGTGGAGAGGAATAGTGCCCCATGACTGGTGTCAGGAGGAATAGAGTGGCAGGAACTATGGGCCACTGTTGCTGACAGTGGGGGGGGGGGGATAATGCCCCAGGGGCCGGCTAAAAGCAAGCAAAGGGCCACATCTGGCCCTCGGGCCGCAGTTTGGACACCACTGATTTAGAGTGCAAATTGGGCAAAAATTGTGTTGTCCTGGAGTTCAGCTTTAACTGCAGCAGAGAAAAATCCGGTCACCAACATGGCACCGCTGCCTGGCAGGGCTGTGTAAATCTTGGGACAGGGTGGACAAATGCTTCGGCAAATAAAATTCTGTGTATGTATTTTATCTTATTCAGCGCTAACATTGTTAATGAGTAAACACTGCCAGTGTGCTGCCAATGTTCTGCCAATGTGTGACTGTTGGATCTGAACTAGGCAGAGATAGGAGTACACCAGGGCGGGTGAAGGGCATATTGTGCGGTCAGCTGTACTCGGAGCTCTACCTGGGTCGGGGTTTTCTTTATTCCTACAATGGTGAGCCGCAGTGCAGAGACAACATTGTGGTTTGAAGGTTCCCGGGGACTGCGTGTTCCTTTTCTCATAGTGAGACCTCGAGCGTTTCCTGCTGCATCCAGCAATAGAGAAGCCGTCCCCAGACCATGCAATCCAAATCTTCCCATAATACACAGTATGTGCATTCTAATGTATTGTATGCATGTTATTTACCTGTAAAGACCCCCCATGTGGTCTTCAAACTGTGAGCCGGATGTGACCTTTATGGATACTTTTCCCTTAGATGACATCAATAAGGCACCATTACTTCCACTGACACCAACAGTGGGGCGGTATTCCTCATCAAGGATTGGGCTCTGTTCATCCCACTGACACCAAGAATAGGGCACTACTACTGTCATTACATTGAATGATGGGACACCATTCCTCCCACTGATACCAATGATGGGGCGCTATTCCTCCCACTGCTACCAATGATGGGACACCATTCCTCCCAATGATGGGGCACTATTCCTCCCACTGATACCAATGATGGGGCACCATTCCTCCCACTGATACCAATGATGGGGCGCTATTCCTCCCACTGCCACCAATGATGGGACACCATTCCTCCCAATGATGGGGCACTATTCCTCCCACTGATACCAATGATGGGGCACCATTCCTCCCACTGATACCAATGACGGGGCACCATTCCTCCCACTGATACCAATGATGGGGCACCATTCCTCCCACTGATACCAATGATGGGGCATCATTCCTCCCACTGATACCAATGATGGGGCACCATTCCTCCCACTGATACCAATGATGGGGCACCAGAGCCAATCGGCCCTATAGGCACACTATGCAAGCTGCTTAGGGCCCTGCTGCTGTGGGGGGGGGCCCCCAAGACCAGCATCCCCCCCTGCACCTCTGGCTGGCCGTTTAGAGTGCAGTGAGGAGAGGAGGGAGGATTGTTTTGGGAGCCCTGAAGTGTCAGGTGTGACTGTGTGGCAAATGGTTTACATAGCTCACGGCATCACGGGTCAAGTAGAGGGCCCCTCAGCAGAATTTTGCTTAGGGCCCCAGGGAGGTCAGGATCGGCACTGTGGGGCACTATTCTTTCTCCTACTGTCTACCTCTGCTTTGTAATTTAATAACTCCCGTTGACCACCTGAGACCTTGTTATTTCCCCACTCCCCTAAAGTCTGAAGGACAATAAACTGACCCTTTATTTTGGAAGGTTTGGAGACACGTGACGTAGACGTCCAAAATAGTGACTGCTGCTGAGCGCCTCTATTTTGGATGTGATGTCAGCAACTCCAACGGACTCAGAGCCGTCACTCATAGTAGAGCAACCTCAGCCTAGCTCCATCCAGGCAGTGTTGCCAACCTAACAGATTGAAATTTACTGACACGACACCCAAAATTTACTGGCACAGCCAAGTTTTTACTGGCATTTCCAAAAGTTACAAAATTACAGTTTTAAGTACAAATTTCACTATTTAGGCTACAAAAAAGTACAATATGTAATTAGCAATGTGATTTAAGGTAGATAATAAGGCAAAAAACATATTTCTTATTTTATTTTCGATATAGTAAGTAGCTATCAGGACTCAGAGTGCAAGAAATTAGATTGGGCATCACACACATGAAATTGACTCCCATGCCGCGTACACACGATCGGAAATTCTGCCAGCAAATGTCTGATGAGAGCTTTTGGTAGGAAAATGCGACCGTGTGTAGGCTCCATCGGACTTTAGCTGGCGGAATTCCAGCCAACAAAAGATTGAGAGCAGGTTCTCAATTTTTCGGTCGGAAAAAGTCTTGATCGGAAATTCCGTTCGTCTGTACCAATTCCGAAGTGCAAAATTCCTAGGCATGCTTGGAAACAATTTGCCCAATGCTCAGAAGCATTGAACTTAATTTTCTCGGCTTGTCGTAGTGTTGTACTTCACTGCGATCTTGACGGTCGAAAGTTCAGAGAACTTTTGTGTGACTGTGTGTATGCAAGACAAACTTGAGCGGAATTCCGTTGGAAAAAACATCCAAGATTTTTCAGACGCAAAATCCGCTCGTGTGTACGCGGCATCACAGTGATACTAACAGCAGTGTGCAGCAGCACAGATTACCGACACGACACGTCCTCTCCAGAGTCAAAGTGAAAGTCTCTCTCCAAGCCAGGTGGTCCCTCCAGTCCAAACAGCACTGATGGTCCCACTCCTGGCCTGCCTTTCTCCCATCCCGCAGACCCACACACAAGGCTTTGGCCGCTCGGCTCCCTTGCACCATGACATCACAGGACATGCTCAGGCACCGCCTCCACCAGAGCCGCCCGAACACATTGTAGCAGGCACTCGTATGGACTTGGTTGGCTCCGGGCCGAGCGTCACAGCCATATTTTTTACTGGCAACCTTTTCTTTTTACTGGCATTTACTGGCAGGAGAAAATTGCCTGTTTTTTACTGGCTGCCAGTAAAAAATACTGACGGTTGGCAACACTGCATCCAGGCCATTCCACTGACGCATTTCACCCACGGGGCTTAGTCATAGAGATGACCAGCTCCGTACGCATTATGCAGACAAGGTCAGTGCCTGAATGTGACTTGGTGTCTGCTTCTTGCAATCCCTGTACAGCAGAGCAACACAATGAGCCATTCATTTGTACTGCAGTGTTCATATAGTTACATAGTTAGTGAGGATGAATCATCAGTCCATCCAGTTCAACCTGAGTTGTCCCAATCCCTGTACATTGCACACTCACATCGGTCCCTACCCTCAAGGAGCCCACAATCCAAGGTCCCCATTCATATACTAGGGGCCAATTTTGGACAGAAGCCAATTAATCTACCTGCATGTCTTTTGGAGTGTGGGAGAAAACTGGAGTACCCGGAGAAAACCCACACAGGCACAGGGAGAACATGCATACTCCAGGCAGGTAGTGTCGTGGTTGGGATTCGAACCAGTGACCCTTGTTTACTGCTAAGCGAGAGTGCTAACCACTACACCACTGTGCCGCCTTCATGTGTTAATAAGAAGCATGCTGGTGGGAGAAGAGAGCAGATGGACAGAGAGATGAGCTCAGCAGTTTACTGCTGCTCCTTCACTGCCCGGTCACAGGCTGGGGGTGCGAAGAAGACCTGTTAGTCATCTCCTGCCCTGCCTAAAAAGGACTGAATGGTGTGACAGAGCTGCATTAATCTCAGGACTGGATGGACAGAAATGAAAGTCCTCAGGCAGATCAAACCGCTTTTGTTTGTGTATTTCAGCTCATTTTCATATATCATGTCGGACTTCTCATGCTTCTTACGTTTTTTCATTTTCAGTTGGTCCGTTAACGATCACGTTCAGCAGAATTCCGAGCCTGAAGAAGATTCAGCTTAAAAACCGCCACGTGAAGCCTGGCGGTTATTTCAGCCCTAAACACTGCTACGGGCGATACCGGACGGCGGTGATTATTCCACACCGGAGCCGGGAGTCCCACCTGCAGACGCTGCTCTACTACCTGCACCCCTTCCTACAGCGCCAGCAGCTGCACTACGCCATATTTGTGGTCCATCAGGTAAGGAGCGCCTTTTTAGGTTCATTTCGATCGCCGTCCGGGGAGCGCACATCCCTGTACACCAGGCCCGGCCCATTGGGTAACCCCTTGGAGCCAGCGCCTCCCCACTCTTTAACCACTTCTGCACCAAGCCTATTTTTGACACTTGTTGTTTACAAGTTAAAATCTGTGTATTATTCTTTATTATTATTATTTTTTTTTTTTTACTAGAAAATTACTTGGAACCCCCAAACATTTTTATATAAGTTTACATACCCTGGTATAATTTATGATTTCTTGGCCATTATTCAGAGAATATGAATGATAACACAAAAACTTTTCTTTCACTCATGGTTAGTGTTTGGTTGAAGCCATTTATTATAAATCTACTGTGTTTACTCTTTTTAAATTATAATGACAACAGAAACGACCCAAATGACCCTGATCAAAAGTTTACACACCCCAGTTCTTCAGTGTGTTGCCCCCTTAAACCACTTTCAGCCCCGGACCATTTTGCTGGCTTAAGACCAGAGCACTTTTTGCGATTCGGCACTGCGTCGCTTTAACTGACAATTGCGCGGTCGTGCGCCGTGGCTCCCAAAGAAAATTGACGTCTTTTTTTTTTTTCTCACACAAATAGAGCTTTCTTTGGTGGTATTTGATCGCCCCTGCGGTTTTTATTTTTACGCTATAAAAAAAAAAAAAGAGCGTTAATTTTGAAAAAAAAAAAAAAAATTTTTTACATTTGCTATAATAAATATTCCCCAAAAATATATAAAAAAACATTTTTTTTTCCTCAGTTTAAGCCGATACGTATTCTTCTACATATTTTTGGTAAAAAAATCGCAATAAGCGATTATTTATTGGTTTGCGCAAAAGTTATAGCGTCTACAAAATAGGGGATGGTTTTATAGCATTTTTATTAAATATATATATTTTTTTTTTTTTTTACTAGTAATAGCGGCGATCTTTTATTGTGACTGCAACATTATGGCGGACACATCGGACATTTTTGACACATTTTTGGGACCATTGTCATTTATACAGCAATCAGTGCTACTTAAATGCACTGATTCCTATGTAAATGACACTGGCAGTGAAGTGGTTAATCAAGGGGTGGCAGTGTAGGGGTTAAGTGTTCCTAGGGAGCAGAGATCAGTGTCACTAGTTGCTAGGCAGAACGGGGGGATGCTGTTTACTTCCGCATCTCCCCGTTCAGCCTTCCCGTGAGACGATTGCGGGCATCCCCGTGGTGATCGAGTCCACGGGACCCACGACCAGACTCACGGGGGTCCCGACTGTTGCACGCCCCGCCGGCGGCAATCTTAAAGGGGACGTACTTGTACGCCCTTTTGCCTGCCCGTGCCATTCTGCCGACGTACATCGTCGTGCACCGGTCAGGAAGTGGTTAACATCAATGACAGCTTGAAGTCTTTTGTGGTATTTGTGGATGAGGCTCGTTATCTTCTCAGATGGTAAAGCTGCCCATTCCTATTGGCAAAAACCCTCCAGTTCCTGGAAATTCTTGGGCTGTCTTCATGAACGGCACGTTTTGAGATCTCCCCAGAGTGGCCCAATGATATTGAGGTCAGGAGACTGAGGTGGCCACTCCAGAACCTTCACTTTATTCTGCTGTAGCCAATGACAGGCCGACATGGCCTTGTGTTTTGGATCATTGTCATGTTGGAATGTCCAAGTACGTCCCATGCGCAGCTTCCTGGCTGATGAATGCAAAATGTTCCTCCAGTATTTTTTGATATCATACTGCATTCATCTTTCCATCAATTTTGACCAAATTTCCTGTGCCTTTTTGTAGCTCACACATCCCCAAAACATCAGCGATCCACCTCCGTGTTTCACAGTAGGGATGGGTGGACCTTTCATCATAGGCCTTGTTGACTCCTCTCCAAATGTAGCGTTTATGGTTGTGGCCAAAAAGCTACGGTATTTATCGGCATATAACACACATTTTCCCCCCTTTAAAATAGGGGGGAATTTGTGTGTGCGTGTTATACGCTGATCTAGGCTGCCACCGAGGGGGAAGGAGGGGATGAGCGCTGACCGGATCGCCTGTGTACTCGGCTCGGCTCTCAGTCACGCTCAGTCATGCCCCCTGGACATCTCCTAGCATTGAAGTCCTGGCATTGGACCAGCGTTATGTCCATTATAGGATCCAGGCCAAGGGACGGGACTGGGCGTGACGCCGAGCCGAGTACACAGGAGATCCGGCTCTATTTCTGCAGCGTCGGTCCTCTCCTACCTCGGTGGCAGCCTATATTTCGGCAAGGCTGCAAATGGACACTGAGCAATGCTGCAGGTGGGCACTGATTAGGCTGCAGATGGACACTGATCAAGATACAGTGAGGAGCAATGCTGCAGGTGGGCACTGATTAGGCTGCAGATGGGCACAGATCAGGCTGCATTAAAGTGGATGTAAACCCCCCAAAAAATTCGCACAGGGGCAACACGACTTCCATTGCGACTTTGGGAGGCAACATGGACACGACTTGAGTATGAATCGCAGCACGACTTGGATCGACTTACAACGCGACTTATGTCGCCCCCCAAGGCCAGGCGACTCAGGCCATGGCCAATCACAGAATAATCCGCTCTCGAGGGGGAACTCCACGCCAATTTTTAAATAAAAAAAAAGACATGGGGTTCCCCCTCCAAGAGCATACCAGGCCCTTATATCTGGTATGGATTTTAGGGGAACCCCCTACGCCGAAAATTCGGCATGGGGGTCCCCCCAAAATCCATACCAGACCCTTATCCGAGCACGCAGCCCGGCCAGTCAGGAAAGGGGGGGAGGTTGAGCGAGGACATGGACGCCCCCCCTTCCCCAAAGCACCGCCCCCCCATGTTGAGGGCATGCGGCCTGGTGCGGTTAAGGGGGGGTCCAGCGGCCCCCTTACCCCAAAGCACCTTGTCCCCATGTTGAGGACAAGGGCCTCCTTCCGACAACCCTGGCTGTTGGTTGTTGGAGTCTGCGGGTGGGGGGCTTATCGGAATCCGGGAGCCCCCTTTAATAAGGGTGCCCCCAGATGCCGGCCCACCCCCCTTTGTGAATGAGTATGGGTACATCGTACCCCTACCCATTCACCTGGGGAAAAAAGTGTCAATAAAAAAAAAAACACACTAGACAGGTTTGTAAAGTAATTAGGCAACTCCGGGGGTCTTCTCCTGACTTCGGGGGTCTCTTCAGACTCCTTTACGCTTTCCGGCCTCTTGTCCCGCTCTGGTTCTTCTCCGGGCCTCTTCTCCCGCTCTCCGGTTCTTCTGCCGGGCTCCTCCGCTATCTTCTTCCAGCTCTTTTACTAGCGGTGGCCCGGTCTTCAATATAGATGGAGATCCGACTTGGAGGCGACTTCCATTGAATTCTATGGGTACAAGTCGCCTAGAAGTCGGATTGTAGTACAGGAACCTTTTTATGAAGTCGGAGCGACTGCAGTAGTGTACATTAAGATGGATCCATTCACTTACATTGATTTTTTTCATGTAGCGCGACTTGAGGTGACTAGGGGCGACTTGAAGTCTAATCCAAAGTTGCCCCTGTGTGAATGGACTCTTTAAAGTAACACAGTGCCATATTGCAAAAAAAAAAATGGCCTGGTCATGAAGGAGGGGGGGGGGGGGGGTAAATCTTCAGGTGGTTAAGTAATGTCAGTTCTTGCCAAGAATAGAAGAAATGTAAAAATTGTCCCAGTCTAAAAAAGGGTGCACAGGTGAGAGAGCTGCAGCGGTTAATATCAGTATATTCATCCGTCTCGTATACATCATTCTTTGTTTTCAAGGAAATTATTTCCATATAAAACCTTCCAGTTTGCATTCGCAGAACAGATCATTTGAAACTCGCGGAGATGAGCTTCAGATCATTCCGGGCGTTTGGCCAAATTTAACATCTTCTACCTTATCTAAGTGCACAAGACGGGCTGCTGTGGGCACCTATGGTACCCCCCACCCTTATCAGAAGGAAATCGGGCCACCAAGAAAATTTGCTGTGCCGAGTCAACGTAACCTTTTCCTCTTCTCATGGTCTATAGCGGCCTTAGTCAACCTTTTTACCTTGGAGGAACCTTTTGAAATAATATTCAGTTCTCGGAGGGGAACCCCTGCCAACACAATTCTCTGGGTGGTCGGTGGAAAATATGCCCCCTTTACAGTGGTGGTCAGAATGCCAATAGTTAAAGTGGTTGTAAACCTCAGACATGAAATATGAATATCCCTCTACAGCGGGAGTGGGCAACCTTAAAGAGGTGGAGATCCACCTGAACAGCATGGGAGAGGTCAGAAATTGTGGGGCGCGGTGTCGCCTCCACACACCTGATCTTACTACTTACGGACCGCCCGCCGCAGTTGTACGTCGGCTGTTTTTTAAGTGGAATACCGTTGCTATGGCAGCAGCTAGCTATTTCTGCAGTTTTTTTCTTATTTTTATTTTTTATTTATTTTTTTTATTTTTTTTTGCTGCAGTTTTTTATTGTATTTTTTTTAATTTTTTTGCTGCTTTCCTGCTGTTTTGCTGGTGATTATATATCCCAATTAGTCTTCGGGTCTCCCAAGATTTAGATATTTGCAGGGGTTCTACTAAAGATTATTTTTGCATGTTCATGTGGTGTCCTTTTGATGTAGTCATCACTAATTAATAGAGTTTTTAACTATTTACTAGACCTCATCACTCCGCCACTTTGTATTTGTGCCCTTATTCCTTAGTGGCACCCCGTGAACTGAAGTTCCTACATATAAACATGGTACATTCCGACATGTTTTGGTAGGTTTTTAGACCTTATTAACAACTTCAGCCCCGGAAGATTTTCCCCCCTTCCTGACCAGAGCATCTTTTTTTTTTTTTTTGTGATTCGGCACTGCGTCGCTTTAACTGACAATTGCGCGGTCGTTCGACGTTGTACCCAAACAAAATTGACGTCCATTTTTTTTCCCCACAAATAGTTTTCTTTTGGTGGTATTTGATCGCCCCTGCAGTTTTATTTTTTTGCGCTATAAACAAAAAAAAAAAAGAGCGATAATTTTGAAATATAACATTTTTCTTTTACTTTTTGCTATAATAAATATCCCCCAAAAATATATAAAACAATTTTTTTCCTCAGTTTAGGCCGATATGTATTCTTCTACATATTTTTGGTAAAAAAAAAAATTGCAATAAGCGTATATTGATTGGTTTGCGCAAAAGTTATAGTGTCTACAAAATAGGGGATCGCAGTGGCGTCGCTAGGGGGTGGCTTTTGGGGCTATAGCCCCGAATCTGGGGCCCATAGCCCCGAGTCTCTGCAGGGGTCCCCAAGGGGAGGGGAGGCTCTCTGGGGACCCTGATGTAAGGGGGAGGCTCTCTGGGGACCCTGATGTAAGGGGGAGGCTCTCTGGGGACCCTGATGTAAGGGGGAGGCTCTCTGGGGACCCTGATGTAAGGGGGAGGCTCTCTGGGGACCCTGATGTAAGGGGGAGGCTCTCTGGGGACCCTGATGTAAGGGGAGGCTCTCTGGGCACCCTGATGTAAGGGGGAGGCTCTCTGGGGACCCTGATGTAAGGAGGAGGCTCTCTGGGGACCCTGATGTAAGGGGGAGGCTCTCTGGGGACCCTGATGTAAGGGGGAGGCTCTCTGGGGACCCTGATGTAAGGGGAGGCTCTCTGGGGACCCTGATGTATATGGGGGGGGCCTCTCTGGGGACCCTGATGTATATGGGGGGGGGCCTCTCTGGGGACCCTGATGTATATGGGGGGGGGCCTCTCTGGGGACCCTGATGTATATGGGGGGGGGGGGGCCTCTCTGGGGACCCTGATGTATATGGGGGGGGCCTCTCTGGGGACCCTGATGTATATGGGGGGGGCCTCTCTGGGGACCCTGATGTATATGGGGGGGCGTCTCTGGGGACCCTGATGTATATGGGGGGGCGTCTCTGGGGACCCTGATGTATATGGGGGGGCGTCTCTGGGGACCCTGATGTATATGGGGGGGCGTCTCTGGGGACCCTGATGTATATGGGGGGGCGTCTCTGGGGACCCTGATGTAAGTGGGGGGCTCTCTGGGGATATATACACACACGTATATTACTGTATATACATGTGTATGCCCGCCCAAGCGTATGACTTTCTTTACTACGCTGCTATGGACTCTAGCCCCAGATCTTTTGTGGACCTAGGAACCCCCCTGGGGGATAAACTTAAGGCATTTTTATTATAATTTTTTCTTATTAGTATTGGCGATCGGACACTTTTGACACTATTTTGGGACCAATATCATTTATACAGCGATCAGTGCTATAAAAATGCATTGATTACTGTGCAAATGACACTGGCAGGGAAGGGGGGTTAAACACTAGGGGGCGATCAAGGGGATAAGTATCCTAGGGAGTGATTCTAACTGGGGGGGGGGGGGGGGGGCTACCTAGGACATGACAGCGATCACTGCTACCGATGACAGGGAGCAGTAGATCTCTGTCATGTCACTAGGCAGAACAGGGAAATGCCTTGTTTACATCTCCCCGTTCTACCTCTCCACACTGTAATCATGGGCCATCGGCGAACATTGAGTTCCCGGGACCCGTGGGCACGTGCCCGATAGGCGTCAAATTTAAAGGGACGTACCTGTACGCCCATTTGCCTGCCTGTGCCATTCTGTCGCCATATATCTGTGTGTAGCGGTTGGCAAGCGGTTAATAAACACGGTTTTACTATTAAAGGTTTATAAATGTATCTAGTTTTTATTGTTAGGATTTCATGTTTTCATGCGTTACCCCTGTATTATACATGGTGATGGTTTACTAATGTCTTATGTTTTTACATATTTTTTTTTACTATTTTGAGATTTTGGGATTTTCTTCTATACGTACATATATTGTGGCAGGGCGGCCCTTGAGCGTGAAATCAGGTACCTGTACGAGGATTTCTTTGTCTATGTCTGGGGAGCACACGCGTGCCGCCGGCGGCACAGTGGGAGCCAATCAGCGGGTCCAGAGGACCCGATGTCCGCCGCGACCCACCGATCTTTCCCAAGGCAGAAAGAACAGCGGTCTGTCTATGTAAACAAGGCAGATCGCTGTTCTGTGACGGGAGAAGACAGAGATTTTGTGTTTCTGCTAAGCAGGAACACAGATCTTTGTTTTCTTACAGTACAAGCACCTCCCCACACAGTAAGAAAGCACTCCATAGGAACACATTTAACCCTTTTGATTCCCCCTGATATTAACCCCTTCCCTGCCAGTGTCATTAGTACAGTGACAGTGCATATTTTTTTAGCACTGATCACTGTCACTGGTGCCCAAAAAGTGTCAAAATTGTCACTTTGTTTCGCCACAATGTCGCAGTCCCGCTATAGGTCGCTGATCGCCGCCATTACTAGTAAAAAAAAAAAAAAAATCAATAAAAATATCCCTTATTTTGTAGGCGCTATAACTTTTTCGCAAATCAATATATACGCTTATTGGGATTTTTTACCAAAAATATGTAGCCGAATACATATTGACTTAAATTGATGAAGTACTTAGACTTTTTTTTTTAATTTTTATTGGATATGTTTTATAGCAGAAAGTAAAAAAATATTGTGTTTTTTTCAAAGTTGTCCCCAGAGACCCCCCCCCCGCCCACTTACATCAGGGTCCATAGAGAACCTCCCGTTGGGGACCCCTGCAGTGACTCGGGGCTATAGCCCCAAAAGCCACCCCTACGGACGCCACTGCTATCCCCTATTTTGTAGACACTATAACTTTTGCGCAAACCAATTAATATACGCTTATTGCGATTTTTTTTTTTTTTTTTTTTTTTCTATTTATTTATTTTTTACCAAAAATATGTAATAGAATACATATCGGCCTAAACTGAGGAAAATATTAGTTTTATATATTTTTAGGGGATATTTATTACAGCAAAAAGTAAAAAATATTGCTTTTTTTTTTTTTTTTTTTTTCAAAATTGTCGCTCTTTTTTTTGTTTATAGCGCAAAAAATTAAAACCACAGAGGTGATCAAATACCACCAAAAGAAAACTTTTATTTGTGAGAAAAAATTACATAAATTTTTATTTGGGTACAACGTCGCACGATCACGCAATTGTCAGCTAAAGTAATGCAGTGCCGTATCGCAAAAATGGTCTGTTCATGGAGGGGGGGGGGGGGGGCAGTAAAACCTTCTGGGCTGAAGTGGTTAAAAAGATAATTTTTGTGTCATGCCATTGATTCCGCCAAGTGGTGTTGGTCGTGGAATTACGCACCATCAAATGGGGGGTCAACCAGCCAAAGCTCAAGGAACCCCCTAGATTCCTCCTGAAGGGGTTCCATGGTACCGTGATTAACCGCTTCCTGACCGCCTCATGTAGATATACGTCTACAGAATGGCACGGGCAGGCAAATGCACGTACGGGTACGTCCCCTTTAATTTGCCTGCCCGGGGGGCGCGCGCGCGCCGCCAGCGGCGTGCTCGCGACCCGGTCGGGAGCTCCGTGACCACGGCCGCGGGACCAGCGGACCCGATCGCCGCTGGTATCCCGCGATCGGGTTACGGAGCTGAAGAACGGGGAGAGGTATGTGTAAACAAACCTCTCCCCGCGCTTCCTACACTGACTGTCACTGATCGGCGGTTCCCTGTCATCGGGAACGCCGATCAATGACGTCAGACGTACAGCCACGCCCCCCCTACTGTAAAAAAAAAAAAACACAACACGTCACACTGACTCCTCCCCGCCCCCTAGTGGTTAACCCCTTCACTACAACTGTCATTTACATAGGAATCAGTGCTATTTAAATAGCAGTGATTGCTGTATAAATGACAAATGTCCGATGTGTCCGCCATAATGTCGCAGTCACAATAAAAATCGCTGATCGCCGCCATTACTAATTAAAAAAAAAAATATTAATAAAAATGCTATAAAACTATCCCCTATTTTGTAAACGCTATAACTTTTGCGCAAACTAATCAATAATCGCTTATTGCGATTTTTTTTTTTTTTACCAAAAATATGTAGAAGAATACGTATCGGCCTAAACTGAGGAAAAAAATTTTTTTTTTATATATTTTTTGGGGATATTTATTATAGCAAAAAGTAAAAAATATTGCATTTTTTTCAAAATTGTCGCTCTATTTTTGTTTATAGCGCAAAAAATAAAAACCGCAGGGGCGATAAAATACCACCAAAAGAAAGCTCTATTTGTAGGAAAAAAAGGACGCCAATTTTTTTTGGGAGCCACGTCGCACGACCGCGCAATTGTCAGTTAAAGCGACGCAGTGCCGAATCGCAAAAAGGGGCCTGGTCCTTTGGCTGCCAATTGGTCCGGGGGCTGAAGTGGTTAAGAAAGGCTGCTCTACGATCCTCAAGGCTGGCCATACACTGCTACAGGCTGAATGGGGGAAAAAAAATCACTAATAAGACCGATTGGACAAATTTCCTCTACATTCAATTTTGACGAGCACCCCTGGCACAACAGCTGCTGCGTCTGATTGGATGCAGCCACTGTTTTCCAACAATTTTCTGCCCGGCTTCTTCGATTTTGGCCAATTGAAGGATGTCTGGCAGGAATGGGGCCACAAAGCCTTCCACAAAGCCAATGTAGGTCAGCTGAAAGTCTCACAGCCTAGTGTTGGTGAACCTTGGCACCCCTAGATTTTTTGTAACTACATTTCCCATGATGAGCAACTATACTGCTATACTGCAGAGTGCATGAGCATCATGGGAAATGTAGTTCCAAAACATCTAGGGGTGCAAAGGTTCGCCATCACTGGTCTATAGCCAGCTTAGACTACAGGACCATTCACATCACAACGCAGTGCGCTTCCAAATATTTTCATGTATTGGGCCTCGTTTCACGCGGGGTGTACTGCAGAATACTCCTATGCATGGGCTGTGTTTGCCTACATGGGGATGCACAGATATTCCATACATCCACATACAGGCAGCCCCATGAATCTCAATTGGGATGCAGCTCCAAATTTGACAGCCTGGGAGGGAGGGATGGGGCCTAGCCATGCCTAGCTGTGTCTATGGACCCAGCACGGCTCGGGATCGAGTCCACACGAGTGCCCCTATAGCAAGCAGTTTCCTATGTGGGCACTCTGCACGGGTGGGGGGGAGCCAGAAGCACCAGCGGGGGACCCCAGAAGAGGAGGATCAGAGCTGCCCTGTGCAAAACCACTGCACAGAGCAGGTAAGTATGACATGCTAGGTTATTTAACCACTTCCTGCCTGGCCAATAGCAACACGACGGCTGGGCGGGTGCGCTCATGTTATGGCCAGACGTCCTTCAGAACAAGCCACTTGAGGCTCTTTACCATGTGATCAGCTGTGTCCAATCACAGCTGATCGCAGTGTAACTAAAAAGTGTCGGATCAGCATTCCTCTTATGCTGAATAGAAGAGAGCCAATAAGCGGCTCTTCTGACGGGGGATCTGCACTGATAATCAATGATGCCCTTCAGTGGCCATCAGTGATGCATGTTAGTGCCCATCAGTAATGCGTGTCATTGTCTCATCAGTGCCCATCAGTGATGCCTGTCAGTGTCTCATCTGTGCCCATCAGTGATGCCTGTCAGTGTCTCATCTGTGCCCATCAGTGATGCCTGTCAGTGTCTCCTCATCTGTGCCCATCAGTGATGCCTGTCAGTGTCTCCTCATCTGTGCCCATTATTGATGCCTGTCAGTGTCTCCTCATCAGTGCCCATCAGTGATGCCTGTCAGTGTCTCCTGATCAGTGCCGCCTATCAGTGCGGCCTGTCAGTGTCTCCTCATTAGTGATGCCTGTCAGTGTCTCCTCATCAGTGCCGCCTATCAGTGAGGCCTGTCAGTGTCTCCTCATCAGTGCCCATCAGTGAGGCCTGTCAGTGTCTCCTCATCAGTGAGGCCTGTCAGTGTCTCCTCATCAGTGAGGCCTGTCAGTGTCTCCTCATCAGTGAGGCCTGTCAGTGTCTCCTCATCAGTGAGGCCTGTCAGTGTCTCCTCATCAGTGGCCATCAGTGAGGCCTGTCAGTGTCTCCTCATCTGTGCCCATTATTGATGCCTGTCAGTGTCTCCTCATCTGTGCCCATTATTGATGCCTGTCAGTGTCTCCTCATCAGTGCCCATCAGTGAGGCCTGTCAGTGTCTCCTCATTAGTGATGCCTATTAGTGCCCATCAGTGAGGCCTGTCAGTGTCTTCTCATCAGTGCCCCCTCTCAGTGCCCATCAATGATGCCCTTCAGTGGCCATCAGTGATGCATGTTAGTGCCCATCAGTAATGAGTGTTAGTGTCTCCCCATCAGTGCCCATCAGTGAGGCCTGTCAGTGTCTCCTCATCAGTGAGGCCTGTCAGTGTCTCATCAGTGCCGCCTCTTAGTGCCCGTCAGTGTCTCCTCATCAGTGAGGCCTGTCAGTGTATCCTCATCAGTGCCCATCAGTGAGGCCTGTCAGTGTCTCATCAGTGCCCATCAGTGAGGCCTGTCAGTGTCTCCTCATCAGTGAGGCCTGTCAGTGTCTCCTTATCAGTGTCTCCTCATCAGTGCTGCCTCTCAGTGCCCGTCAGTGTCTCCTCATCAGTGCCCATCAGTGAGGCCTGTCAGTGTCTCCTCATCAGTGAGGCCTGTCAGTGTCTTCTCATCAGTGCCGCCTCTCAGTGCCCGTCAGTGTCTCCTCATCAGTGAGGCCTGTCAGTGTATCCTCATCAGTGCCCATCAGTGAGGCCTGTCAGTGTCTCCTCATCTGTGCCCATTATTGATGCCTGTCAGTGTCTCCTCATCAGTGCCGCCTCTCAGTGCCCGTCAGTGTCTCCTCATCAGTGAGGCCTGTCAGTGTATCCTCATCAGTGCCCATCAGTGAGGCCTGTCAGTGTATCCTCATCAGTGCCCATCAGTGAGGCCTGTCAGTGTCTCCTCATCTGTGCCCATTATTGATGCCTGTCAGTGTCTCCTCATCAGTGCCCATCAGTGATGCCTGTCAGTATCTCCTGATCAGTGCCGCCTATCAGTGCCCATCAGTGAGGCCTGTCAGTGTCTCCTCATTAGTGATGCCTATTAGTGCCCATCAGTGAGGCCTGTCAGTGTCTCCTCATCAGTGCCGCCTCTCAGTGCCCATCAATGATGCCCTTCAGTGGCCATCAGTGATGCATGTTAGTGCCCATCAGTAATGAGTGTTAGTGTCTCCCCATCAGTGCCCATCAGTGAGGCCTGTCAGTATCTCCTGATCAGTGCCGCCTATCAGTGCCCATCAGTGAGGCCTGTCAGTGTCTCCTCATTAGTGATGCCTATTAGTGCCCATCAGTGAGGCCTGTCAGTGTCTCCTCATCAGTGCCGCCTCTCGGTGCCCATCAATGATGCCCTTCAGTGGCCATCAGTGATGCATGTTAGTGCCCATCAGTAATGAGTGTTAGTGTCTCCCCATCAGTGCCCATCAGTGAGGCCTGTCAGTGTCTCTTTATCAGTGAGGCCTGTCAGTGTCTCTTTATCAGTGAGGCCTGTCAGTGTCTCTTTATCAGTGAGGCCTGTCAGTGTCTCTTTATCAGTGAGGCCTGTCAGTGTCTCTTTATCAGTGAGGCCTGTCAGTGTCTCTTTATCAGTGAGGCCTGTCAGTGTCTCTTTATCAGTGAGGCCTGTCAGTGTCTCTTTATCAGTGAGGCCTGTCAGTGTCTCTTTATCAGTGAGGCCTGTCAGTGTCTCTTTATCAGTGAGGCCTGTCAGTGTCTCTTTATCAGTGAGGCCTGTCAGTGTCTCTTTATCAGTGAGGCCTGTCAGTGTCTCTTTATCAGTGAGGCCTGTCAGTGTCTCTTTATCAGTGAGGCCTGTCAGTGTCTCTTTATCAGTGAGGCCTGTCAGTGTCTCTTTATCAGTGAGGCCTGTCAGTGTCTCTTTATCAGTGAGGCCTGTCAGTGTCTCTTTATCAGTGAGGCCTGTCAGTGTCTCCTCATCAGTGAGGCCTGTCAGTGTCTCCTCATCAGTGCCCATCAGTGAGGCCTGTCAGTGTCTCCTCATCAGTGCCCATCAGTGAGGCCTGTCAGTGTCTCCTCATCAGTGCCCATCAGTGAGGCCTGTCAGTGTATCCTCATCAGTGCCCATCAGTGAGGCCTGTCAGTGCCGCCTCTCAGTGCCCGTCAGTGTCTCCTCATCAGTGAGGCCTGTCAGGGTCTCTTCATCAGTGGCCATCAGTGAGGCCTGTCAGCATCTCCTCATTAGTGTCGCCTCATCAGTGAAGGAGAAAACAGAGTTATTTACAAAATTTTATAACCAAAACTAAAAAATGTTGGTCTTTTTTTCATTTTATTTAGCAAAGAAAAAAACAGGGGTGATTAAATACCACCATAAACAAAGGAGAGAAATACTCAGCGCAGTCATGCAATAAATAATAAAATAAAATAAAATATAACCCTAGAATGCCTGCTGACATTCAAGGTAAATTCAGGAACACCTCATATAGACTCAAAAAATGTAATAGTGCAGCGCAAAAAGATTATCTAAGAAATAAATAAATATAAAATCGCATATAATCGCATAAAATGATCATGGAATGTCCCAGAAAGAATCATTAAAATTGCAGAGATATTAAATATAGTTGCAAGAAATGATCACGGACTGTCCCAGAGATAATCATATATGTAGTCCAAAATATAAAGTGCAAGTGCATGAAGACTAAATGCAGCTTTAAGTGAAGTGATGACAAAATTGTCCAGTAAAATATTAGTGCTGGTGATCCCTTCACCGAATAAAGTAAGGGTGGCCTCTCACCTCCCTGCTTCCACCTACAATAGGTCACAAAGCAGTAAGTAGTGGGTTAAAACTCTGCTCTCTCACACCACCAGGAATTCATCTCCAGCAGGGGGAAGTTTCACAATACTCCAGCAGCAACCTCACCAAAATTCCAGCAGTAGCAGCATACATATGTAAAGTAAGAGGGGACAATCTAGTGCTCTCCGTTTTGAATATATTTAACCACTTCCCGACCGCCCCATGTACATATACGTCGGCAGAATGGCACGTACAGGCAGAATCACGTACCTGTACGTGCCATTCTTCAGGCGGGTGGGGGGTCCGATCGGACCCCCCCCGGCCGGCGGGGACGGTCGGGATCGCTTCAGGAGCGATCCGGGACGAGGGGACGGCCAGTGGTTTCTGGCCACCCCCTCGCGATCGCTCCTGGCGAATCAGATGCTTCCTCTGTCTGTGTCAATCAAAACACAGGCAGAGGAAGTGATGTCACGCTCGGTGCGCCAGTCTATGTGACCGGAACGCCGAGCTGTCAACACACACAGGTTAGTGCACCAACAGTACACTGACACCAGTACACATAGGCACACAAAACACCCCCCTGTCACCCCCAGATCACCCCCCAGATCACCCCCTCCCCCCCCAGTCACAGTGTCACTAATTGCAGTGATCATTTTTTTACTGATCACTGCATTTAGTGTCAGTGTGACTGTAATAACTGTCAGTGCAGTTAGTTTTAGGTCCAAGGTAGCCCCCCTACCCCCCCCTAATAAAGGTTTAACCCCTTGATTGCCCCCCAGGTAACCCTTTCACCCCCTTTTGCCAGTGTCACTAAGCGATCGTTTTTCTGATCGCTGTATTAGTGTCACTGCTGTCGCTAGGTAACCATTTTTTTTTTTTTTAGGTAACCGCCATGTTTATATAGGTTCATAAATAGGTTTATAGGTCAGGTACCCCCATATTACAACCTAAATAAAGGTTTTAACCCCCTGATTGCCCCTAGAGTTAACCCTTTCACCAGTGATCACTGTATAACTGTCACTGGTGACGCTGGTTAGCCAGTTAGTTATTTCGTTATTTAGGTTCCCCGTCAGGTTTTTATATAGTGTCAGGTACCCCCATATATTACCTAATAAAGGTTTTAACCCCCTGATTGCCCCTAGTTAACCCTTTCACCCCCTTTTGCCAGTGTCACTAAGCGATCGTTTTTCTGATCGCTGCATTAGTGTCGCTAGGTAACCAGTTTTTTTTTGTATTACTGTTACGGGTGACGCTGGTTAGTTAGCTTGTTTTTTATACTGTCAGGGCACCCGCCATTTATTACCCAATAACGGTTTAACCCCCTGATCGCCCGGCGGGTGATATCAATTAGGTTTTAGGGTCAAATAAGGTCTGCGTCGCCCCAGGTTAGTGCCAGTACCGCAAACACCCACGCGCAAAGCATACACCTCCCTTAGTGGCACAGTATCTGAACAGATCAATATCTGATCTGATCAGATCTATACTAGCGTCCCAGCAGTTTAGGGTTCCAAAAAAAAACGCATTGTTAGCGGGATCAGCCCAGATACCTGCTAGCACCTGCGTTTTCCCCCTCCGGCCCCCCCCCCCCCCCCCAAGTGCAGTATCGATCGATCACTGTCACTTACAAAACACTAAGCACACATAACTGCAGCGTTCGCAGAGTCAGGCCTGATCCCTGCGATCGCTAACATTTTTTTTGTGGTAGCGTTTTGATTCAGTCGCTTCAGTCAGGAGCTTTTTTACCTGTGAATCTCAAAAAAAAAAAAAATAAATAAAATAGTTGTCGTTTTATTGTTCTCTCTCTCACTCTATTCTCTCTCTATTGTTGCTCTTTTTTTACTCCATTCTATTCTGCAATGTTTTATTATGTTTTATCATGTTTTATCATGCTTGCTTTTCAGGTATGTAATTTTGTTTACTGTGTTTTAGTGTTAAGCATTTTTTTGTTTTCAGGTGCGCCATTCAGTTGCAACGCGGATTTATTTTATCACACCAATCTTGGTGTGGTCAGATGCTTTGAGGGCAGAGGAAAGATCTAGGGTCTAATAGACCCCAATTTTTTCAAAAAAAGAGTACCTGTCACTGCCTATTGCTATCATAGGGGATATTTACATTCCCTGAGATAACAATAAAAATCATAACAAAGAAAAAAAAATGGAAGGAACAGTTTAAAAATAAAATAAAAAAGCTAAATAAATAAAAAAAAAACCAAAAAAAAAAAGCACCCCTGCCCCCCCTTCTCTTGCGCAAAGGCGTACACAAGCGTTGGTCTGGCGTCATATGTAAACAGCAATTGCACCATGCATGTGAGGTATCACCGCGAAGGTCAGATCGAGGGCAGTAATTTTAGCAGTAGACCTCCTCCGTGAATCTAATGTGGTATCATGTAAAGGCTTTTAAAGGCTTTTAAAAATGTATGTAGTTTGTCGCCACTGCGTGTTTGTGCGCAATTTTAAAGCATGTCGTGTTTGGTATCCATGTACTCGGCCTAAGATCATATTTTTTATTTCATCAAAAATTTGAGCAATATAGTGTGTTTTAGTGCATTAAAATAAAAAAAAGTGTATTTTTTCCACAAAAAATGCGTTTGAAAAATCGCTGCGCAAATACTGTGTGGAAAAAAAAAATGCAACACCCACCATTTTAATCTGTAGGGCCTTTGCTTTAACATTATATATAGTGTTTGGGGGTTCAACGTAATTTTCTTGCAAAAAAAAAAAATATGTTTTCATGTAAACAAAAAGTGTCAGAAAGGGCTTTATCTTCAAGTGGTTAGAAGAGTGGGTGACGTGTGACATAGGCTTCTAAATGTTGTGCATAAAATGCCAGGACAGTTCAAACCCCCCCCAAATGACCCCATTTTGGAAAGTAGACACCCCAAGCTATTTGATGAGAGCAATGTTGAGCCCATTAAATTTTTTTTTTTTTGTCCCAAGAGATTGAATAATGAAAAAAAAAAAATATATATATATTTTTTTTACAAAAAGTTGTCACTAAATGATATATTGCTCAAACATGTCATGGGCATATGTGGAAATACACCCCAAAATACATTCTGTTGCTTCTCCTGAGTACGGGGATACCACATGTGTGGGACTTTTTGGGAGCCTAGCTGCGTACGGAACCCCAAAAACCAATCACCGCCTTCAGGCTTTCTAAGGGTGTAATTTTTTTATTTCACTTCTCACTGCCAATCACAGTTTCGGAAGCCATGGAATGCCCAGATGGCATAAAACCCCCCAAAATGACCCCATTTTGGAAAGTAGACACCCCAAGCTATTTGCTGAGAGGTATTGTGAGTATTTTGCAGATCTCGCTTTTTGTCACAAAGTTTTGAAAATTGAAAAAAAGAAAAAAAAAATGTTTTTTTTCTTTACTTTCTTCATTTTCAAAAACAAATGAGAGCTGTAAAATACTCACCATGCCTCTCAACAAATAGCTTGGGGTGTCTACTTTCCAAAATGGGGTCATTTGGGGGGGTTTTGTGCTATTTTGGCATTTTATGGCCTTCGAAACGGTGATAGGTAGTGAGGAGTGAAATCAAAAAATTTGCACCCTTAGAAATCCTGAAGGCGGTGCTTGGGTTTCGGGGCCCCGTACGCGGCTAGGCTCCCAAAAAGTCCCACACATGTGGTATCCCCATACTCAGGAGAAGCAGCAAAATGTATTTTGGGGTGCAATTCCACATATAACTATGGCATGTGTGAGCAATATATCATTTAGTGACAACTTTTTGAAAAAAAAAAAAAAATCTTTTTTATTTTTGTCTTTATTCAATCACTTGGGACTAAAAAAAAAAATATTCAATGGGCTCAACATGCCTCTCAGCAAATAGCTTGGGGGTGTCTACTTTCCAAAATGGGGTCATTTGGGGGGGGTTTTGTACTTCTCTGCCATTTTAGCACCTCAAGAAATGAAATAGGCAGTCATAAATTAAAAGCGGTGTAAATTCCAGAAAATGTACTCTAGTTTGTAGACGCTATAACTTTTGCGCAAACCAATAAATATACGCTTATTGGCATTTTTTTTACTAAAGACATGTGGCTGAATACATTTTGGCCCAAATGTTTGACTAAAATTGAGTTTATTAGATTTTTTTTTATAACAAAAAGTAGAAAATCTCTTTTTTTTTTTTTCAAAATTTTCGCTTTTTTTTTTTTTTTTTTTCCGTTTATATCGCAAAAAAAATAAAAATCACAGAGGCAATCAAATACCATCAAAAGAAAGCTCTATTTGTGGGAAGAAAAGGACGCAAATTTCGTTTGGTTACAAAATTGCATGACCGCGCAATTACCAGTTAAAGTAGTGCAGTGCGAAATTGAAAAAAGACCTCTGGTCCTTTGGCTGCCAAATGGTCCGGGGCTGAAGTGGTTAATATGCACAAATAACACACATAAGAAATACTCTCACATTAATCGGCACTCTACCGCGAGTGCCAGCGCTGAATGTGTACAATAGAAAACTCCAAGATGGCCGCGGGTGACGTCACTCGCGCTCCCTGACCCTCGTACGCGTTACGTCCTGGGCAAGGCTTCATCAGCGTGGGGCAGGGTAGCGACGAGGCGGCCCGCATGTTTCTTTATAGTGTCATTGTAACCGCAAGTGACCAATCGGGTCATGCGGTGTTAATAGCCAATCACAGAGCCTCTGCAATGGGAATGTCTGTCAGCTGAATACAAATTCAAATGGGAAGATAAACGGTGCACACACCTAAAGATAATGCCAATTATGGACCTAATGGCAATGAGTAATAATTACTAACAATGCTCTGAGCAATTAATCGGCAATCAATCAGTAGTGACCGCGCTCAGTGTTAACCATTGGCACTAAAATGTTAGTATTACCAGCAGAGTCTAAAGGGGCACTCCAACTTATAAAACCACAGATATAATAGACATTTTTAAAAAAAGAGTAATTGTACACAATATTAATAAAATATGTATATAAATAATATACACTAAGAGTGACGTCAATGCACGACCATCTTAAAATTGTACAGCATAAAATAAAAACAATTAAAGACCATACAAATAAAAGACAAGATATGGTCAATAAAATAAATAAAAACAAGAAATAAAAACAAGACAGAGGATGTATAACCAAATATTATATATATATATATATATATATATATATATATATATATATATATATATATATATATATATATATATATATATATATATATATAATATATATATATATATATATATATATATATATATATATATAAAAACTATATATATAAAAAACATAGTATAGATAAAATATAAAAATACATACTATCTATTGGAAATAAAACAGTTTAGATCAAAGTCAACGTTTAACCCTGCGGGGGCCATAACCTTGGTTTCATATATCCAGAAAGACACTCTGCGACTTAATTGACGTATGTAGTGCCCCCCTCTCCAGTGTTTTGGGACTTTTTCAATTCCCCAAAATTTCAGAAATTTGGGGTCCCTCCTATGACAATTTCTAAAATGTCTGGAGACGCTATGTGTTTTAATTCCTCGCTTGATGTTGCTTATATGCTCACCAATGCGCACATGCAAAGCTCGTGAGGTGCGGCCTACATATTGCAGGCCGCAATCGCACTCCAACATATACACGGCTCCTGTAGTAGTACATGTGATAAGATCCTTATGTAGTGTATTGTTTCTCTGTGGTATTAGAAATAAAAACTTTACGCTTTTTAATATTATTTTTTGCATGTTTACATGTTGCGCATCTATCACAAGCATAAAAAACAGATAAAAAATTTAAAAGTTTACTTTCACTTATCTTAGGGGGATCAATAACACCAGGTGCCAGGCTATCCCGCAACGAGGGGGCTTTGCGATAAATAAACTGGGGTCTATCCGGAAGGGATGGTCCCAGTATTCGGTCGTGTTTGAGGATAGGCCAATATTTGGCTACAATATTTTCAAATTTTTTATGCTGAATGCTATAATTCATGATCATTTTAAAACCTTGTGCGTTGTCATTTGTATCGGGAATTTTCACCTTATCAGCCACAATAAGACTCCTATCCATATTCCTTGCCCTTTCGATCTCTGAATCGATCACAGAATGGGTATAACCTTTTTGTTTAAAACGTTCGGATAAAATCTTGGACTGGGTTAAAAATTCATTTCCTTCTGTGCAATTCCTACGTAAGCGAATAAACTGCCCCCTTGGGATATTGCAAAGCCACAGGCGATGGTGACAGCTATTCAGGGGGATGTACGCATTACGATCGGTTAATTTAAAATGATTCCTTGTCTGAAGCTTGGTATGTTTCTTAAATATCTCCAAGTCTAAAAAAAAGTGACCTGTTGGTTGTCTAGTGTCCAGGTAAGCTCAATATTTTTATCGTTATGATTAAGTGTATTCATAAAAGACTGCAAACTGGACATGTCACCTTCCCATATCATTATAATATCATCAATATATCGTTTGTAACACAATAACTGCGGAGGGTGGTCCTGAAATACAGCTTGTTCCTCCCAGTGGGCCATAAATAAATTGGCCACACTGGGAGCAAAGCGGGCACCCATTGCTACGCCTCTTATTTGCAAGAAAAAATTGCGATCAAACCAGAAATAGTTGTTAAGAAGACAGAAATCTAAACATTCCAGTAAAAATTGCACATGTCCTTCTGTTAGGTCAGTCTCAGCCAGGGCCCATTTAACTGAATCCGTGGCAGCCTGGTGGTCAATAATGGTATACAGTGACCCCACATCTGCAGTGATGAGTATAGTGTCAGGGGTGCATGTCAATTTATCCAAAATTTGGATAATTTGTTTGGTGTCACGCAAGTAAGCTCTCATTTTGACTACTAATGGTTGCAAAAAGAAGTCCAAATATTGACCCAGGCGTGAATCAATGCCATGAACTATAGGTCGTCCAGGTGGCTTTTCTGCGTCTTTATGCAATTTTGGTAAAAAATAAATAATGGGGGTCCTACAATAAAAGGGGTCTAGATAAGATGCTTCTTGTTGAGTATCCCCATATTTTTACCTTTTTCTATGAGGGTATGTAATTTATTTTTGTATAAAAACATAGGATCCCCATACAGTGCTCTATAAGTATTTTGATCGCTCAGAAGTCGCATCATTTCTGTTTGGTAATATATTTTGCTCATCACTACCAATCCCCCTCCTTTATCAGCTGGGCGGATAACAATATCGTTTCTCTGCTCAAGTGATGTGATACCACGTTTAATCTGCTGCGAGTCTCTGACTTTTTTAATTTTAAGATTATCTAGGTCATCACATACCATATTCTTAAAAACATCTAAGTGCCTATTATCGTTGCAAGGAGGGTTAAAAATAGATTTATTCCTGAGATTGGAGTGCCTGGATGCAACATTCAGGGTAGAGTTCCTCTGAATAGGGTCAAATAAAAAATATTTTTTCATATTTAACGTGCGAACGAATTTCTGTACGTTAACATAAGTTTGGAATTTGTTTAAGTTACGGATAGGGGCATATTTCAAACCCTTGTCCAAGACTTTGATCTCGTCCTCAGTGAGTGTGACACCACTTAAGTTAAAAATCCCAGCTCCTAACGGGGCCTTTGTCTTTTGGGCTCGTCTCCCCCCCCCCCCCTACATCCTCTCTGTCTTTTCTTTTTAGACTGGACTGGGTATTCCCTTGTTGTCCTTGCGGGTACGGTTGTTCCCTCCAATCCCCCAGCCAGGTGGGTGTTTGTGGTGGAGGACCCCTCCAAGGGGTCCTCTCCTGCCCTAAAAAATGGTTATCAGGTTGGCTTTCCCAATGGTCTTGGAGATGGGCATAGTGATTATAAATAGGTACAGGAGGGCCCTTATTCTGATAATTCCCCCTACCTCTTTGCCGTCCTCTTCCCCTAGTGGGTACAGGTCTAAAGTAGTGTCAACCTGGTTGGTAGGGTAATGGGTGGAATTATTTTGTGTAGGGGTCTGACCCTGTCTATGTTGACCTCTGCCTCTTCCTCTGCCTCTTGTCTTAGGGGCACCTCTACCCCTATGTTTGGGGGTGGCATTACGTTTTTGTGTTTCGTATTTTCGTATACCAACCAGGTTGACACTACTTGGAGACCTGTACCCACTAGGGGAAGAGGACAGCAAAGAGGTAGGGGGAATTATCAGAATAAGGGCCCTCCTGTACCTATTTATAATCACTATGCCCATCTCCAAGACCATTGGGAAAGCCAACCTGATAACCATTTTTTAGGGCAGGAGAGGACCCCTTGGAGGGGTCCTCCACCACAAACACCCACCTGGCTGGGGGATTGGAGGGAACAACCGTACCCGCAAGGACAACAAGGGAATACCCAGTCCAGTCTAAAAAGAAAAGACAGAGAGGATGTAGGGGGGGGAGACGAACCCAAAAGACAAAGGCCCCGTTAGGAGCTGGGATTTTTAACTTAAGTGGTGTCACACTCACTGAGGACGAGATCAAAGTCTTGGACAAGGGTTTGAAATTTGCCCCTATCCGTAATTTAACCACCTCACTACAGTGCATTTTCACCCCCTTCCTGACCAAGGCATTTTTCAGCTTTCAGCGCTGACGCACTTTGAATGACAATTGCGCAGTCATACGACACTGTACCCAAATGAAATTGTTATCATTTTTCCCCCACAAATAGAGCTTTCTTTTGGTGGTATTTGATCACCTCTGCGGTTTTTTATTTTTTGCGCAATAAACAAAAGAAGAGCGACAAATTTAAAAAAAAAAACAATATTTTTTACTTTTTACTATAATAAATATCCCCAAAAAATATATAAAAAAACATTTTTTTTCCTCAGTTTAGGCCGATACGTATTCTTCTACATATTTTTGGTAAAAAAAAAAATCGCAATTAGCGATTATTGATTAGTGTGCGCAAAAGTTATAGCGTTTACAAAATAGGGGATAGTTTTATAGCATTTGTATTAATATATTTTTTTTTTACTAGTAATGGCGGTGATCAGCGATTTTTATTGTGACTGCGACATTATGGCGGACACATCGGACATTTTTGACACATTTTTGGCACGATTGTCATTTATACAGCAATCAATGCTATTTAAATGCATTGATTCCTGTATAAATGACACTGGCAGTGAAGGGGTTAACCACTAGGGGGCGGGGAGGGGTTAATTATGTTCCCTAAGAGTGATTCTTACTGTGGGGGGGAGGGGACTCACAAGGGGAGGAGACCGATCGGTGTTTTCTCTGTACAGAGAACACACCATCGGCTCCTCTCCTCTGACAGGACCGTTGATCTGTGTGTGTTTACACACACAGATCCACGGTCCCGCTGTGTTACCGGGCAATCGCGGGTGCCCAGCGGACATAGCGGCCGCTGGGCACGCGCATCGGGTGCCCAGTGACACGGCGAGAGCGCGCGCTCCCGGCGGCGCGCGCGCGCTCCCTGGAGTGCAGAGAAGGGGAGGACATCATATGACACCCTCCCGGAACGAGAGCTGCGCCGACTGGCCGTCATTTGACAGCCGGCGGTCGCAAAGTGGTTAAACAAATCCCAAACTTATGTTAACGTACAGAAATTCGTTCGCACGTTAAATATGAAAAAATATTTTTTATTTGACCCTATTCAGAGGAACTCTACCCTGAATGTTGCATCCAGGCTCTCCAATCTCAGGAATAAATCTATTTTTAACCCTCCTTGCAACGATAATAGGCACTTAGATGTTTTTAAGAATATGGTATGTGATGACCTAGATAATCTTAAAATTAAAAAAGTCAGAGACTCGCAGCAGATTAAACGTGGTATCACATCACTTGAGCAGAGAAACGATATTGTTATCCGCCCAGCTGATAAAGGAGGGGGATTGGTAGTGATGAGCAAAATATATTACCAAACAGAAATGATGCGACTTCTGAGCGATCAAAATACTTATAGAGCACTGTATGGGGATCCTATGTTTTTATACAAAAATAAATTACATACCCTCATAGAAAAAGGTAAAAATATGGGGATACTCAACAAGAAGCATCTTATCTAGACCCCTTTTATTGTAGGACCCCCATTATTTATTTTTTACCAAAATTGCATAAAGACGCAGAAAAGCCACCTGGACGACCTATAGTTCATGGCATTGATTCCGTTACATCACGCCTGGGTCAATATTTGGACTTCTTTTTGCAACCATTAGTAGTCAAAATGAGAGCTTACTTGCGTGACACCAAACAAATTATCCAAATTTTGGATAAATTGACATGCACCCCTGACACTATACTCATCACTGCAGATGTGGGGTCACTGTATACCACTATTGACCACCAGGCTGCCACGGATTCAGTTAAATGGGCCCTGGCTGAGACTGACCTAACAGAAGGACATGTGCAATTTTTACTGGAATGTTTAGATTTCTGTCTTCTTAACAACTATTTCTGGTTTGATCGCAATTTTTTCTTGCAAATAAGAGGCGTAGCAATGGGTGCCCGCTTTGCTCCCAGTGTGGCCAATTTATTTATGGCCCACTGGGAGGAACAAGCTGTATTTCAGGACCACCCTCCGCAGTTATTGTGTATATTATTTATATACATATTTTATTAATATTGTGTACAATTACTCTTTTTTTTAAAATGTCTATTATATCTGTGGTTTTATAAGTTGGAGTGCCCCTTTAGATTCTGCTGGTAATACTAACATTTTAGTGCCAATGGTTAACACTGAGCGCGGTCACTACTGATTGATTGCTGATGAATTGCTCAGAGCATTGTTAGTAATTATTACTCATTGCCATTAGGTCCATAATTGGCATTATCTTTAGGTGTGTGCACCGTTTATCTTCCCATTTGAATTTGTATTCAGCTGACAGACATTCCCATTGCAGAGGCTCTGTGATTGGCTAATAACACCGCGTGACCCGATTGGTCACTTGCGGTTACAATGACACTATATAGAAACATGCGGGCCGCCTCGTCGCTACCCTGCCCCACGCTGATGAAGCCTTGCCCAGGACGTAACGCGTACGAGGGTCAGGGAGCGCGAGTGAGGTCACCCGCGGCCATCTTGGAGTTTTCTATTGTACACATTCAGCGCTGGCACTCGCGGTAGAGTGCCGATTAATGTGAGAGTATTTCCTATGTGTGTTATTTGTGCATATTAAATATATTCAAAAACGGAGAGCACTAGATTGTCCCCTCTTACTTTACATATGTATGCTGCTACTGCTGGAATTTTGGTGAGGTTGCTGCTGGAGTATTGTGAAACTTCCCCCTGCTGGAGATGAATTCCTGGTGGTGTGAGAGAGCAGAGTTTTAACCCACTACTTACTGCTTTGTGACCTATTGTAGGTGGAAGCAGGGAGGTGAGAGGCCACCCTTACTTTATTCGGTGAAGGGATCACCAGCACTAATATTTTACTGGACAATTTTGTCATCACTTCACTTAAAGCTGCATTTAGTCTTCATGCACTTGCACTTTATATTTTGGACTACATATATGATTATCTCTGGGACAGTCCGTGATCATTTCTTGCAACTATATTTAATATCTCTGCAATTTTAATGATTCTTTCTGGGACATTCCATGATCATTTTATGCGATTATATGCGATTTTATATTTATTTATTTCTTATATTATCTTTTTGCGCTGCACTATTACATTTTTTGATTAAATACCACCAACAGAAAGCTCTATCTCAAAAAAAAATGTAAAAAATGTTGTTTGGGTACAGTGTTGCATGACCGTGCAATTGTCATTCAAAGTGTGAGAGTGTTGAAAGCTAAAAAAATGGCCTGGGCAGGAAGGGGGTAAAAGTGGCCGTATTGAAGTGGTTAAAAAAATGCATCACTTTAATGTATTTTTTTACTGAAAATTTGATGAACCAATGTACTAATATCATATGACATAAAAAAATGGAACTACAGTGAGGGGGGGGGGGGGGGGGGGGGGGAGTATAGACCCCCTGCTAATTTTGTACGTTTTCCCCACTAACAAATGATCAGTCTATAATTTTATTGGTCGGTTTATTTTAACAGTGAGAGACAGAATAAGAACAAAAATATCCAGAAAAACACATTTCAAAAAAGTTATAAATTGATTTGCATTTTAATGAGCAAAATGGGTATTTGACCCCTTCGCAAAACATGACTTGGTGGCAAAACCCTTGTTGGCAATCACAGAGGTCAGACGTTTCTTGTAGTTGGCCACCAGGTTTGCTCACATCTCAGGAAGGATTTTGTCCCACTCCTCTGCAGATCCTCTCCAAGTCATTAAGGTTTCGAGGCTGACGTTTGGTAACTCGAACCTTCAGCTCCCTCCACATATATTCTATGGGATTAAGGTCTGGAGACTGGCTAGGCCACTCCAGGACCATAGTGTGCTTCTTCTTGGGCCACTCCTTTTGTTGCCTTGGCCGTGTGTTTTGGGAAGGAGGTTCTCGCATGTCCTGTCCCCTTAGCAGAAAGCCCCCCAAAGCATAATGTTTCCACCTCCATGTTTGATGGTGGGGATGGTGTTCTTTGGGTCATAGGTGGCATTCCTCCTCCTCCAAACACGGCAAATTGAGTTGATGCCAACTAGCTTGATTTTGGTCTCATCTGACCACAACGCTTTCACCCAGTTCTCCCCGAAATCATTCAGATGTTCATACTGGTCAAACTTCAGACGGGCCTGTACATGTGCTTTCTTGAGAAGAGGGACCTTGCGGGTGCTGCAGGATTTCAGTCCTTCGTGGTGCAGTGTGTTACCAATTGTTTTCTTGGTGACTATGGTCCCGGCTGCCTTGAGATCATTGAGAAGATTCTCCTGTGTAGTTCTGGGCTGATTCCTCCCCGTTCTCATGATCATTGAAACTCCACAAGGTGAGATCTTACATGGAGCCCCAGACCGAGGGAGACTGACAGTTATTTTGTGTTTCTGCCATTTGCGAATAATCGCCCCAGCTGTTGTCACCCTCTCACCAAGCTGCTTGGCGATGGTCTTGTAGCCCATTCCAGCCTTGTGTAGGTCTACAATCTTGTCCCCGACATCCTTGGACAGCTCTTTGGTCTTGGCCATGGTGGAGAGATTGGAATCTGATTGCTTCTGTGGACAGGTGTCTTTTATACAGGTAACAAGCTGAGATTAGGAGCACTCCCTTTGAGAGAGTGCTCCTAATCTCAGCTTGTTATCTGTATAGAAAACACCTGGGAGCCAGAAATCTTTCTGATTGATAGAGGATCAAATACTTAATTCTAGGGCTGTTACTGATTAAAATTTTCGTGTTCGATTAATCGACTAATTTAGATTAATTATAACGCACATACAGATCCAACTACTTTTAGCTGATCTCCTTGCATTGCAACTCTGCATTAGTCAGTGGTAAATGTGGTATACACTGTATACAATCACCCGACACTAGTTAGTTTCCACAATCCATGACTTAACTTCACAGTTCACACAAATACGTTTTAAATTCAAACTGTAGCACTGACGCAAGTCATTTTTTTTTTTTTTCCCACAGTAGTGTGACAATCCCCCCACCTCCGATCTAACTAATCACTCTCACCTTATGGTATGGACCCCTGTGCAAACAGGTGGTCATGCAAGCGGGTATCAAAAAGGGTTAACACGGACCATAAACTTCTCTCACGCCTCCTTAGATCTCAGCAAGGACACCAGGTCATGGGTAGAAAGAAAAAGATCTAAGTGCTCACCGCTTAAGTATAAGATTACATTTTTGTGTTCAAACACAAAACTACTCACATAAAGATGATAAAAACACAGCATGTAAAGCCGGCAATCGTGTTAGTTCCGTAGGGCAGCAGCGGGTGACGCCATGCGTAGCTCCTCCCCCGTATGCGTTACGTTCATTCCTGTACTTCAACGTCACCGGACTCCTCCCCCCTTCCCTTCGTTAGCAGACGGAGGCACTTGGGGAAGGGGGGAGGAGTCCCGGTGACGTCGATGTCCGTGACGTCACCGGATCTCTGACGGAACACCCTAAAGCTGGCGGAGAGGTGAGTACCGATCAAAAGAATTTTGATCGATCAAAAAATTTTACGATTAATCGAGGAATTAATCTTTAATTTCCACAGCCCTAATTATTTCACTCATTAAAATGCAAATCTATTTATAACTTTTTTTGAAATGCATTTTCTGGATATTTTTGTTCTCTCTCACTGTTAAAATAAACCGACCATTAAAATTACAGACTGATCATTTCTTTGTCAGCGGGCAAACGTTCAAAATCAGCAGGGGATCAAATACTTTTTTTTTTTTTCTCTCACTGTACCACTATTTTATTTTCCAGGGTCACTGCTTTATATAATGTTTGGGCATTTTAAAGTGGAGGGCCACCCTAAAAAAAAAAAAAAAACTGTATAAAAATGTTAATAAAAATTTAGAAGGAGAAAAAATATTTTTTTTTTTTAACTTACCAAAAATGGCTGTTGCTAGGCAGGTCGTCCTAATCTGCCTCTTCCTATTCCGCGGTGTTCTTCAGTCTTCTGCTCCTCGCGTCGTCTTCTAGTGAATGGGGCGCGGTGTGTTATGGGTACTGTGCGTGTCCCACAACACAGCGCACCCCATTCACAAAGCACAAAGAAACGGGCAGTGAAGCCGCAAGGCTCCACTGCCTGTTTCCCTTAGTTGGAATGGCAAAGCCGGGAACCAAGAGGTCTGGGGGGGGGGGGCGACATTGCAGGCCCCCTGGACAGGTAAGTGTGCTTATTAAAAGTCAGCAGCTACAGTGTTTGTAGCTGCTGACTTTTAAAAAAATAAAGATAAAATACCCGGCTGGCCCTCCCCTTTTAAGTAATCTTCAGGCCTAAAATTAAGTAAATGCACAAAAAACACAAAACCGGCCCAAGCAGCAAAAGGGTTAGAGGGCCTTTACAGAGCAAAGCAAGTGGGCTGCCATCTCTGACCCCCTTCTGGAAATGCTGGTCTGCTGTCTGCGGTTTTATTTACTTACTGAAGACCAGTGTGCAGCTAGTGAAGCCACAACTCCTGATCTGCAAACTCATTTTAGATTGGCGAATCAGAGAGGTCGATTCACTCAAGGTAAAGGTGCACTTTGCAAGTGCAGTTTCTCCAGAGCTTTGTAAATGAGTTGGAGCTCTGCTGACTTCCATCATCCAGTGATGTCCATGCTTGCACGTGATTGGATGATGGAAGTCAGCAGAGCTCCACCTCATTTACTAAGCTCTGGAACACTTGCGCTTGCAAAGTGCACAGCCTGAGCCTTTAGTAAATCTTAGAATGTATTGAAGCCGTTGCATCAGCATCCAGTGTGGGTGGGTGACCACACCGAGTCATTACTGCTTTTGGGATGATTCATTTTCTGATGGGCATCTCCTATCAGACCTAAAGTCCTATGGACCTTGCTCTGTGTACTGGTGCGCAGTCATGTTGGAACAGGAAGGGGCCGTCCCCAAACTCTTCCCACAATGTTGGGAGCATGAAATTGTCCAAAATGTCTTTGTATGCTGACGCTTTAAGCATTCCCTTCACTGGAACTAAGGGGCCAAGCCCAACCCCTTAAAGACAACCCCCCACCATAATCCCCCCTCCACCAAATTATTTGGACCAGTCCACAAAGCAAGGTCATAAAGACATGGATGAGAGAGTTTGGGGTGGAAGAACTTGACTGGCCTGCACAGAGACCTCAACCCAATAGAACCTCTTTGGGATGAATTAGAGTGGAGACTGCGATCCAGGCCTTCTCATCCAACATCAGTGCCTGACCTCACAAATGCTCTTCTGGAAGAATGGTCAAACATTCCCATAGACACACTCCTAAACCTTGTGGACGGCCTTCCCAGAAGAGTTGAAGCTGTTATAGCTGCAAAGGGTGGGCCAACTTAATATTGAACCCTACAGACTTAAGCCCCGTACACACGCGCGGATTATCCGAGGACCAGGTCGGTCGGATCCTGTCCGTCATACTTTGTCTGATGTTGGTTTTGCGTACACACGGTCGGACAAAGTTGTCGGAAAATCCGATCATTCTGAACGTGGTGACGTTTGTTGCCTACGACGGGACTACGTAGAGGCTAGTAGCCAATAGCTTTGGTCTTGTAATGTGATCTGAGCATGCGTAGCACTTTGTCCGGTCGGACAACCGTACACACGATCGGATTTGGTGTGATCGGACCGTGTTGTCGGCAAATCTATCCAGCAGGAGATAAGACTTTGTCCGTCGGACAATCCGACGTACACTGTCCGATGGTGCATACACACGGTCTGATTTTTCAACAACATTGTCCGATCGGACAGAATCCATGAAAAAATCCGACCGTGTGTATGGGGCTTAAGACTGGGATGGCATTAACCACTTAAGGACCGAGCCTCTTTCTGAGATTTGTTGTTTACAAGTTAAAAACATTTTTTTTATTGCTAGAAAATTACTTAGAAAAAAAGTATAATGTTTGGGGGTTCTAACACCCTAGAGAATAAAATGGCGGTCGTTGCAATACTTTCTGGCACACCGTATTTGCACAGCGGTCTTACAAGCACAAATACCATTTTTTTTAAATTAAAAAATAAGACAACAGTAAAGTTAGCCCAATTTTTTTTTTCTTAATATTGTGAAAGATAATGTTACGCCAAGTAAATTGATGCCCAACATGTCACGCTTCAATTGCGCCCGCTCGTGGAATGGCGACAAATGTTTCCCCTAAAAATCTCCATAGGCGACGTTTAAAAATTCTACAGGTTGCATTTTTTAGTTACAGAGGAGGTCTATGGCTATAATTATTGCTCTCGCGCTAACGATCGCAGCGATACCTCACATGTGTTTGTTTTTTTTTTTTGCCGATTGGGAAAAATTCTGAGCGCCAGTCATTTATTCGTACCGCCGATGATGGTTGCGAGTACAGAGACGAGATCCATCTCCGCATATTGGGGACCTAATCCAATGTGCTCCAGGGTGGCCTGTATAAAATGCCAGGCCACCCTGTTGAAAGCCTTTTCTGCGTTGGTAGAGAGTAGGAGAAAAGGCCTTCGCTGTGTTCTCGCCGTGTGAATCAAGTTAAGGACCCGAGTCGTATTGTCCCTAGCCTCTCTCAACGGTACGAACCCCACCTGGTCCAGGTGTATCAAGCTCGGGACATGCGGTATTAGTCTGTTGGAGAGGACTTTCGCATAGAGTTTCAGATCTATATTTAAAAGCGCGATTGGGCGATAATTCCCACACTGTGACAGGTCTTTCCCTTCCTTCGGTAATAGCGATATATACGCCCTTAATGAGTCTGTGGGCATACTATTGTTCCCTCTTAGGTTGTTATATGCACTTAAGAAGTGGGGTGTCAGGGACGCCGCGTAGGTACTATAATAGGTCAGAGTGAAGCCATCCGGCCCCGGTGCCTTCCTTGGTTTAGTTTGAGCCACAGCTGTCAGAAATTCTTCTGCCGTGATGTCAGACTCTAGCGAGTCGCGTATTTCGGTGGGTAAGGTTGGCATGCCGGAGGCCCTGATGTATTCATCTGCTGCTGCTTTTTTAGACTCTATCGTCTCCCCCGCTTCCCCTTCGTGAAGGTTATAGAGCTTACGGTAATAGTCATAGAATTCTCTAGCTATGTCTCGTGATGTGTGTACTTTGGTACCCTGCGTGGTCGTTATGTGAGGGATAAAGGTGCGCTGCCTCGGACCTCTTAAAGCTCTAGCCAGCATAGCGCCAGGTTTATTGGAGAATTCAAAGAACGAGCGTCTTGCCCATGTCATGCTCCATACTGTTTTTTGGTACAAGAGGTCTTGTAACTCTTTCCTAGTCCTGACTAAGGATTCTAGGTGAGCTTCTGCTAATGACCGCTTATGTAGTAGTTCGAGGGAGCGCACCTTGGCTATCAGAGAATCAATTTGCTTGGTTCTCTCTCGTTTTTTTTGGGAACCGATACGGATCAGCACTCCCCGCACCACGCATTTATGTGCCTCCCAAATACACATAGGGTTCAGGGTTGGGTTCGCATTTGGGTTCGCATTTTCCCTGAAATAATGGGTAATAGTATCTGCTTTTTCCTTACGTATTTCGGGCGTTTGTAAGAGCGACTCATTGAGTTTCCATGTGGGCGGAGAACGGGAGTCAGATTCCAAATTCAGGGTCACATGAATCGGGGCGTGGTCCGAGAAGGAGATGTGATCAATCTGGGAGGAGGCGACCAATGGCAGATCTCTATGTTGTATCTGGAAATAGTCGATCCTGGAGTAAGTGCGGTGTACCGAGGAGAAGTACGTATAATCCTTCTCCTCTGGGTTCAGGACCCGCCAGGGATCGACTAAGTTCAAACCCAACAGCTCTTCTTTTAATTTTTTGAGGTGTGAGAATGAGAGATGAGGCGTCCCCCTGGAGACGTCTAGGAGGGGTTCCTGCGCGAAGTTAAAGTCTCCACCCATCAAAAATACACCTTCTCTGGCCTCTAGAATAATAGGGGCCAAAGATCTCATAAATGTAAGATGATCAGAGTTCGGAAAATACACGTTCATCAGGGTCACTGTGGTACTTCTAATTTTCCCCTTAACAAGTAAATAGCGGCCCTGTGGGTCAGCCTTCATCTCTAGCAGGGTCCACAGGATTGCCTTAGCAATCTATATACTGACCCCTTTAGATTTGGAGATGGGAGAGGGCGCATGATACACTATGGGGAAGTGCTTATTGCTGAGCCTAGGTACTGCCTGTTGCTTAAAGTACGTTTCCTGTAGGAACGCTATTTGGGTGTGCGATTTCTTGAGGTCTGCTAAAAGTCTAGAGCGCTTCTCTGGAGTGGACAATCCCCTGGTGTTCAGGGATGTGAACTTAATTCCCTGGGGTGTGGAACCTATTGCAGCATTTGTGGTGGGCGGCATGATGGTCAGAGGGGTAAACAAAAAAAAAAGGGGGGGGGGGGGGGGGGGGTCAAAGGGAAAGGATGAACAGATAGAAAAAAGGCAGGTGAAAGAAAGAGACGAAACAGAAAGCAGATAAGAAGATGGAAGTTGGCACCAAAGGTGAGTGGTTGCAAGAGCAACTACAAGGGTGCCCTACTCTGCTAATTGCAGCTTGCGCACACTAGCGCAACCTATGTGCGGAACGTGGAAGACTGGCACAGTCAGAACTATAGGAGACGTGCGATCGGGCCAGGATGTCCATCTAACTAGCATAAACCATTAAACTAGGACCTAGGTCAGAAGTCATAACAGTGTTAAAGGGGTACCGCACGTTTTTGAACTGGTGTATGCCGTTGTGCGGATCGGCCTGCCATGTGACGTTTCTCTCTAACTGCCGGCCTTCTTCCCCCAATGTGTAGGGGTGGAACCCAAACCGATGGTGTCTCAGCCTGAGTCTCACCATTGGCTGTCCTTGAATTCACTTGCCCCTATATGGATACCAGATGCCCTGCCCGCCACCTGCAAAACGCGGCCAATTGTGGCGAACCTGACAAATGAAACTGGTTGCGGGGGTGAGCATAACCTATTGGCACTATCTAGCTCCGGAGCTCGGCAAAGGGAGTCCGTCTAGTTAGAAGGCCGTAAAGCAGTTTGTACGCTAGTTAAGCACACGTAGTACATGACACTATGCAGTATGCATTAATGTAATAACCTCTGTTCAGACAAATACATTTTCAGCACGATTGGTCTTACCCCTGACCTGTTAAACTTTAGGATAAAGTCAACTTAATCTAGGTAGTAAACCACCAGGTAAATGAATCAGGGTTCAGGGGAGATGAAGTAATCTCGGAAATCTTGTCTTGGTCTGGAACGCGGACGGCGTCTTCCAACTCGTCGAGGCCTTGGGAATGGTGGTCTTGTACTGTCCATTGCTGTTGGAAAATCCAGCCAGTCCGGGACAGGGATCTCTTGTATCCCCAGGAATGTAAACCGTTCCGGGAGCTGATCCGGCCATCTTAAGGTGAATGAGTTGTTCCCCTTGAGGACTATGAGGTGGAAGGGATGTCCCCATCCATATGTGGCTCCGCCAGATCTCACAGCTTCTAGTAGTGGGCGCAGCATACCCCGCATTCTCAGTGTGAGCCTGGAAAGGTCCGGGAACACCTGGACAGTGGCTCCATCAAAATCAATTGGGCCTTTGGACCATGCTTGCCGCATAATTTCCTCCTTGATGGAATAGAAATGCACTCTGGCCAGCACGTCTCTGGGGGCTGATGCGTTCCGCCTCTGATGCCTTACACCCTATGCACCCGGTCCAGTTCCAGTGCAGCCGTCGGTGGTTTATCCAGCAGCCTGTTAAAAATGGCCGTGACAGTGGTCCTGAGGTCTCCACCTGAGGTAGCTTCAGGGAGGCCGCGCAGGCGGATATTGTTCCTGCGGCTGCGATTTTCTCCATCGTCTACAGAAAGTTGCAGCATTATCAGGCGACGTTTATAATCTAACTGGGTTTCCTCCAGTGCTAGCACTCTAGCTTCTATGGCATTAGATGTGGACTCCACCTCATCTATGTCAATGTTGTTTAAGTTCATTAATCTCCTTAGAGAGGGTACTCACAATTGTTGCTGTGGATTCTGCAATGTCCTGCTTTGTGGGGAGAAGCGCCATCATCTCCCTCCATGCTTCTGCTGGTGGATGTCCCTGAGTGCTCTGAATTGATGTCCCCTGCGATCCATCTGCTCCTGGGATATCTGGTGAGGGGATCGGGGAATCAGCTCTCGCTGCCTGTGACCCTGTCTCTTGTATCACAGGGAGTAATCCCTTCCCGGCCTTCTTAGCCTGTGCCATGCCTGCAGCGTGTGTTCGCAGCGGGGCCATCTTGGATCCCGCGGCCTGTGACGGAGCGGCGGTGTTTCGGAGGAAATAAGCCGCAATATCCCCGTTTTTGTGTATGGCGGGTGTCCCTGAGGTCCGGTCTGTTGCGGACATATGTGGGTCTGACGGTCCGTGCGCTGTTTCATGCAACTGGCCTGATTGGTTCACGGAGCTCCCAGAAGTGTGTCCTCACGGCGCCATTGCCAAGCCACGCCCCGCAAAATATAAACTCCGCTGAAAAAAAGTTTTGTAAACGGGCTGCCGGGAAGGATGCCTGTCAAAGGATGCCCTCCGGCACTGCCAATGCTCGGGATTTTATGTGATGGACCAACACAAAGTGGCACATAATTGTGAAGTGGAAGGAAAATGATAAATGGTTTTTAAATTTTTTTTTTTACAAATAAATATGTGAAAAGTGTGGGGGGTACATTTGTATGGCGCCCCCCGGAGTCAATACTTTGTATAACCTCCTTTCTCTGCAATTACAGCTGCAAGTCTTTTTGGGGATGTCTCTACCAGCTTTGCACATCTAGAGAGGGACATTTTTGCTCATTTTTCTTTCTGCAAAATATCTTAAGATCTGTCAGATTGGATGGAGAGCGTCTGTGAACAGCAATTTTTATGTCTTGCCACAGATTCTCAATGGGATTTAGGTCTGGACTTTGACTGGGCCATTCTAACACATGAATATGCTTTGATCTAAACCAGGGATATGCAATTAGCGGACCTCCAGCTGTTGCAAAACTAAAAAAAAAAAAGTCCCATCATGCCTCTGGGTGTCATGCTTCTGTCTGTCAGAGCCTTGCTATGCCTCATGGGACTTGTAGTTCTGCAACAGCTGGAGGTCCGCTAATTGCATATCCCTGATCTTAACCATTCCATTGTAGCTCTGGCTGTATGTTTCGGGTCGTTGTCCTGCTGGAAGATGAACCTCCGCCCCGGTCTCAAGTGTTTTGCAGACTCCAACAGGTTTTCTTCTAAGATTGTCCTGTAATTGGCTCCATCCATCTTCCCATCAACTCTGACCAGCTTCCCCGTCCCTGCTGAAGAAAAGCATCCCCACAACATCATGTTGCCACCACCATGTTTCACAGTGTGGATGGTGTGTTCAGGGTGATGTGCAGTGTTAGTTTTCCACCACACATAGCATTTGGTTTTAGGCTAAAAAGTTCAATTTTGGTCTCACCTGACCGGATCACCTTCTTCACATGTTTGCTGTGTCCCCCACATGACTTCTCCCAAACTGCAAACAGGACTTGTTATGACTTTCCTTCACCAATGTCTTTCTTCTTGTCACTCTTCCATAAAGGGCAGATTTGTGGAGAACACGACTAATAGTTGTCCTGTGGACAGATTCTCCCACCTGAGCTGTGGATCTCTGCAGCTCCTCCAGAGTTCCCATGGGCCTCTTGGCTGCTTCTCTGATGAATGCTCTCCTTGCCCGGCCGGTCAGTTTA
>CM053027.1:28584152-28624152 GCA_028564925.1 Lithobates sylvaticus
ACTTAGACTATTGTGTTCTGATCCATCACATATAATTCAGATTAAAAAAAACATTGAACTAAAGGCTGTAATGTAACAAAATAGGTAAAAAGCCAAGGGGGGGGTGAATACTTTTGCAAGGCACTCTACTGGCTTGCACTCTTTATGAATTTTTTTTTTTGCTTTCCTTTTCAAAGATGTAATTAAACATAGGTGGTCTTTGGAATTGAAGTATTTTATACCATAACCTGCATAAAGGAGGGTCTCCAAAGGGTCAGTTCACCTAAAACTAATTTTTGCGATTTTGGTGGATGCTGGAGAGTCCTTGCCAGGCTCTTCTATCTCTTGGGGACTCTGTTGGCGAGATCTCTGTGCAGAATCCACAACCGGGGCTGGTGCAAGAATTTTTGACACCCTAGGCCAGTGATGCCGAACCTTGGCACCCCGGATGTTTTGGAACTACATTTCCCATGATGCTCAACTACACTGCCTAGTGCATGAGTATCGTAAACGTAGTTCCAAAACATCTGCGGTGCCAAGGTTTACCATCACCATCACTATCCTAGGCAAAACCTAATTTTCCCACCCCCCCCCCCTTGGCTCCACCCCCTTATCCCTGCCCATGTATACCCCCATCTTTTTTAATGAAGTGCCCATCAAATGCAGCCTCACCAGCGCCCATCAATGAAGGTTTACTTCCATTCATTCAGGAGTTGGTACACAGTCCTCTGCCGCCGGTGTGCCTCTGACACTATGCGCGAATGGAGCGGCGGCTGCCTGCTGATGCTGAGACTAATGTGTGTATGCAATTCCGACACGCAAAATTCCGACGCATGCTCGGAAACAATTTGACGCATGCTCAGAAGCATTAAACTTCCGTTTTATAGTGCAGTCGAACGTGTTTTATGCCGCTGTGTTATTGACCGTCGGAATTTGGTGTGATCGTTTGTAGGCAAGACAGCTTGAGCAAAATTCCGTTGGAAAAACCGTCTGAGTTTTTTTAACCCCCGCATGTGGGTGATAAAGGGTTAATAGCGCCCGCAAAGCGCTGTGCGGGTGCTTCGGCAGTGGTGCCCATTGATTCCAATGGCAGGGGGCGGTGGAGGAATGGTGTATAACACCGTACTACCCGAAAGAAGCTGCTTGCAGGGCTTTTTCCAACATCCTGCAAGCACACCGCTCCAGTGTGAAAGCCCTCGGGCTCTCACACTGGGGCTGCAGTGGAGGTGTTTTTCAGGAGCTATTTTTTTTTTAGCCCAAAAGTGACTGAAAAACGCCCCAGTGTGAAAGGGTCTAAGAAGTAGAAATTGCTTGTTCGCGTTCTAGGTTTGCCAAGGGTCAATATTGCCTTTTCTCTTTAATTATAAGATAGTCCAATATAAGGGGGGCGGCAGGGCAGGCTGATCATTATTAGCCCTATATAGATCAGTTGTCCTCCCCTGAGCATGCACCTGTCCCTATGTACCATTATTATTATTATTATACAGGATTTATATAGTGCCAACAGTTTGCGCAGCGCTTTACTACAGTATGACAGACAGTACAATTGCAATACAGGAGGAATCAGCGGGCCCTTCTCGTTAGAGCTTACAATCTAGGCGACAATACAGGAGTGCCAGCATTGGCAAAGGCTTTGGTGCCCTCTGACAAGTCAGTCAGATGTATAAAAATGTCTGCCTCTCAAATATACCTGTACATTGTCAGCATAAAGGCCATCTGTTCTAGAGGAGCATCTTCACATTAACCACTTGCTTACTGGGCACTTAAACCCCCCTCCTGCCCAGACCAATTTTCAGCTTTTGGCGCTGTCGCACTTTGAATGACAATTGCGCAGTCATGCTACACTGTACCCAAATGAAATTTTTATCATTTTTTTTTTCTCACAAATAGAGCTTTCTTTTGGTGGTATTTAATCACAGCTGGGATTTTTTTTTTTTGCTAAACAAACAAAAAAAGATGGTAAATTTTGAAAAAAAAAATGTTTAATAGTTTGTTATAAAATTTTGCAAACGGGTAATTTTTCTGCTTCATTGGTATGCGCTGATGAGGCGGCACTGGTGGGCACTAATAGGCACAGTTAAGGCGGCACTGATGGGGACAGATAATTCGGTACTGATGGGCACAGATAATGCGGCACTAATGGCCACTGGTAGGTGACACTGATGTGCAGCACTGTTCTTCAGGCACTGATTGTGGGCACTGTTGCCTACTGCTAGGTGGCACTTGTAGGGGGCACAGGTGGGAACTGATGAGCTGGCGGCAGCTCGCAGTGATCGGGACTGATGTCCCTCTCACTGCCGCCGGTGATCGGCTTTTTTTTTTTTTTTCTCCTCACGCTGTCAGCACGAGGAGAAAAAATAGCCAATTACCGGCTGTGTTGACATCACATGATCAGCTGTCATTGGCTGACAGCTGATCACATGGTAAGGGGTCGGGATCGACCCCTTATTCCGATCTGTGATCCAGCGAGTCTCAGACTCACTGATCACAGAGCGCGCGCCCTTCAGGGGGCGCGCAGGGCGCTCATGCACGGGACGACGTCAATAGACGTAGTCCCGGCAATGCAGGTCTGCGCTGTAGCCGTCATCCGGCTATAGCGCAGATCTTAAGTGGTTAAACTTGGCTACAGCCAAAACCTTGTTGGTGGTTTTCTTATTGCCTGCGTCTCCAACATGGGACTCATCCTGGATCGGTGTCATGTGTTCAAATGGTGCGGGCAGGCTGGCCTGCCAGCACCAGAATAACCAATGAAGCTCTAGGGCAGGGGTCTCAAACTGGCGGCCTTCCAGCTGTTGCAGAACTACAAGTCCCATGCGGCATTGCAAGGCTGACCGTTACAAGCATGACTCCCACAGGCAGAGGCATGATGGGACTTGTAGTTCTGCAACAGCTGGAGGGCCGCCAGTTTGAGACCTCTGCTCTAGGGCCAGGCACCAAACTCATGACCCTGATCCAAGGAAGGTGACATGAGGGCCGCCCCCGACATTCAGGAGAGGATGAAAGGACACCTCTGTCCAGATCTGATCTGCCATGCTGCTGGAGCTGTAAGGCCTCTGATGGGGAGAAGCGACTTTGTGATGGGGGGGACTTTCATGAACAGGGTGGAACTTCAGCGATGATGAAAGGATTATTCTGTGATGGAGGGACTCTGATATGATGGGGGACTTCTAATGGGAGGGGGGGACATTAATGTGATGGAGGGACTATGATACGAGGAGGGGACACTGAAGGAGGGGGAAGGGGGAGGACACTCAGATATGATAGGGGGACCTTTAGGCTACATTCACACCTGAGCGTTCTCAGCTCATAAAACGACCAATAAGCAAAATCCCATTCATTTCAATGGCACCTGAGCGTTTTGTCACCTGAAGCAAAACGCTGAAAAACGCCCCTAACTTTAAAAAAAGAACATGAGCTTCTTTGGGGCAGATTACAGGCATTTTTCTGCCTTTTACATTGGTGACCTGAACAAAAGCTCGGTAGAAAAGCGCGACTTTGAAACGCTCAGGTGTGAATCGGTGTTCATTTTGTCAACTAAAACATTTTAGTCGACTAAATGAATATTATTTTAGTTGACTAAAATACGACTAAAACGCCATTTTAGTCAAAAGACTAAGACTAAAACTAAATTGAAATTTTACTTCAAAATTAACACTGGTCTATAGTGCATGTTCATACCGCAATGCTAAAATAAAGAACATATTAGATTTTTCACTTCAGCAGTATATAATGAGTTTGGAAATTGTAGAGAAATGTTACCGTATATACTCTAGTATAAGCCGAGATTTTCAGCCCTTTTTTTTTGGGCTGAAAGTGCCCCCCCCTCGGCTTATACTCGAGTCACCGTCGTCTGCCTACCTGATCAGTGTGTCATGCAGACAGACGGCGGCCATTGCAGTGTTCAAGGCGCGGCTTTTGAATACTACAATGGCCGCCGTATGTTTTTACATGCTGATCGGTGCAAATGCGAGGGGCGCCGAGGCTGTAGAGCAGGGGTCTCAAACTGGCGGCCCTCCAGCTGTTGCAAAACTACAAATCCCATCATGCTTTTGCCGGTGGGAGTCATACTTGTAACTGTCAGCCTTGCAATGCCTCATGGGACTTGTAGTTTCGCAACAGCTGGAGGGCCGCCAGTTTGAGACCCCTGCTGTAGAGGGACACAGAGGCTGCAGAACGGCACACGGGGGCATGCACAGGACACAGGTAGGCATTGTTTACCCTCTTTTCCACTTACAGTAGCTGCTGCATTTCTCACCCTCGGCTTATATTCGGTCGACCTATACTCGAGTATATACGGTAACTAATGCATTACAATTGAATTACACATTTTAGATGACCAAAATTTGTTTTAGTCAACTAAAATGTACTGGAGATTTAGTCGAATAAATACGACTAAAACAATTGCAGAAGACTAAAATGGGACTAAGACTAAAATGCCATTTTAGTCCCAAGACTAAAACTAAATCGAAATCTGCTGCCAAAATGAACACTGGTGTGAATGCAGCCTTAATGTGACGAAGGGGCCTTTGATGTGATGGGGGATTCTGATGGAAAGGGAGGATTCTTATATGATGGGGGGGGGGGGGGGGGGACTCTGATATGAATGGGGCACCTCTAATGTAAAGAGGGATTCCTGATGAAAGGTTGTGTGCATCATGAAGACAACTGTGGCAGCGTTGCAACCTCCTCTATAGTCCATGAATGACTCAAAAACCCAATTCCGCAGTTCTGGAACCTTACCAAACACATAGTCCATGAAAATAAAAAATGCCAGCACATCAATATAAATCAGCAAAGTGGTTATTCTTTATTGTAGGACAGTGAAATAAAGCCAGAAAGAATGCCAACACGTTTCACCCACTCAGGCCTTAATCATGACTGTGTGCATCATCCCAGGTTCAGGCTTCCTATTGATGGTAAGTAACATTTCAGTTTTTTTTTTTATTTTTTTTTTACACTTGTGGTGCCTAGAGATTTTGTAAACTTTCAAAAAGGCTGCCTGAACTGAAAAAAGGGTAAGAAACTTTGTGTTAAAGTGCGAAATCCTGCATGAAGAAATGCAGAATTTTTTTTAGCCTACAAACAGGCATGGCGTACCCGGTATTGCACTTTAAAAAAAATCGCTATATGGACCAAGTCTTGTGGTGTACAAGTCCTCAGTGTGGGCGACTTTGCTCTATATTAATAAAGGAGCCCTGAACACATCCGAAACATCCATCTGGGTGTCATGCTTGTGGCTGACAGAGTCTTGCTATGCCTCTTGGGACTTGTAGTTCTGCAACAGCTGGAGGTCCGCTAATTGCATATCCCTGCTCTATGATATGTTCTACGCTATAATAAAATATACTTCAAAATACTTTCATCATATTCTATGCTCTGAAAAATACAGTTCATTAGTTACTACAGCACCTTCCCAGGAAAGGTTTGGTCCAGTATGGTGTGCAATGGAGAATTATTGAAAATAAATCAATTTGTGTGGCTGCTCTCACATCAGGGCAGTATAACAAAACCCAAACTAACATGTAAAACAACAAAAAGTGTAGCACCACTCAACAAAAATGTGCAAAATCACCAAAGTCTATAAATGATGATGATAATAACAAAGTCCCATAACCTAAATACACAGTGAATCAAGAAAGTGAGTAGTAGAGACGACCATCCACCGCTATACAACATGCTTGCTCCTGCCAAAATACTCAGGACACCAGACACCAACTTCTTGTGAATTCAACACTCACCAGAACATAAGGCCAGTGGCATCGCTATGGGGGTGCAGGGGGGTGTGTGGACCACACCCGGGTGATACCCACGGTGACAGTGGGCTCTTTTCCCCGCTCAGTCCACCAGAGAACAGCAGCAGCGCTGTGCCAGGCAAGTGGCGAGCTGCAGGCTGTCAGTGTTGCCCCCACTCGTGCCCCTCCCTTTCTCCTGTCAGCAGTGTGGGGGGGGAAGAGAGAGCAGCTCCCATCCGATTCACCACCCAGCTTGCTGACCAGTCTATTTCCCTCCCCATTGGCCACAGTGGAGGGCTAATCAGAAGAGACTAGGGGAGCATCATGGGCCATATAGTCCTGGAAGATTGGCGGCCCCAATGTTGTCCACAGGGAGCAGACTTGCAGCCCCCAGTATGCACTCTGCTGGGGGGAGAGATTAAGAGTCTAGAAACTGGGAAAAAGCTGAGGGAATGAGTGTTACAGGAAAAAGAGGGGACTGAGAGACAGAGAGGGAGCCACGCTGTACCCACACCACCAGAGAGGGAGCCACGCTGCCCAGCACCAACGGGGAGAGGAGGGAGCCACGCTGCCCAGCACCAGCGGGAAGAGGAGGGAGCCACGCTGCCCAGCACCAGTGGGGAGAGGAGGGAGCCACGCTGCCCAGCACCAGCGGGGAGAGGAGGGAGCCACGCTGCCCAGCACCAGCGGGGAGAGGAGGGAGCCACGCTGCCCAGCACCAGCGGGGAGAGGAGGGAGCCACGCTGCCCAGCACCAGCGGGGAGAGGAGGGAGCCACGCTGCCCAGCACCAGCGCGGAGAGGAGGGAGCCACGCTGCCCAGCACCAGCGGGGAGTGGAGGGAGCCACGCTGCCCAGCACCACTGGGGGAGAGGAGGGAGCCACGCTGCCCAGCACCACTGGGGGAGAGGAGGGAGCCACGCTGCCCAGCACCACTGGGGGAGAGGAGGGAGCCACGCTGCCCAGCACCACTGGGGGAGAGGAGGGAGCCACGCTGCCCAGCACCACTGGGGGAGAGGAGGGAGCCACGCTGCCCAGCACCACCAGAGAGGGAGCCACGCTGTACCCGCACCACCAGAGAGAAAGACTGGGCCCCTGACAGGGTACAGACGTGCTACAATACTGACCACAGTCGGTCTGTGCAACCCAGCGTGAGCGATTGTCCAGCCAGGGGGATCACTGCTGCTGTTTCGCTGGGTGTGGTAAGAGGGCCTTTCGGCCATTATCCATTACTGCTCCTAAGGACTGAGCCATTATGAAGCGCAGAACCTGCTATCCTCTAAGCCTAATTGACACTGGGCTGCTGGCAGGGATGCCAGCATGAAAATATGGGGGGGGGGGGGGGGGTGGGTGACACCAAAAAAAAAGAATTGTAAGTTGGCAGTTTACCTCACCAGGTGACACCAATCTAGTACGCACTTCATCATCTTTTTCCACGATTTCATGATTACTGCCAATATTCCAAAATGATTAAATCATTAATTTTCCTCAATTTTTACAGAACAATACCCATGATGGACATCGTGAAAGAAAGATTTGTTTGAAATCTTTGCAAATTTATTAAATAAAAAACATCACATGTACATAAGTATTCACAGCCTTTGCCAGACACTCAAATGAGAGTCAGGTGCCTTCTATTTTTATTGATCATCCTTGAGATGTTTTTACAACTTGGAAGTCCACCTGTTGTTAAATTCATGTTGATTGGACATGATTAGGAAAGGCACACACCCGTCATATAAGGTCCCAGAGTTAAAAAGTGCATGTCGGAGCACAAACAATCCAATTCAATGGACCTTCTAATAGCCCAACGAAGGGCAGATGAAGCTCACACAAGTTGTCATAGAAATCGCCACGCTTTACACCAATGGCCATGTTTTACCTCACCAGGTGACACCAATCCTAGTGATGCCACTGCATGATGCTGTCATTACAACAGTAAACACGTCTGTGATGCATAAGAGTTCCCTCTGGAGTAAGTTCACCAATCCACATTCAATGGCACCTTCTGATAAGCTCCAACTAAGGACAGATGAAGATCACCACAAGTTGTCACTAGAAACTCCGCCCCAAAGCTTTTCGCCCAATCGGACGTGAACAAGGGGTCAGAACCCGTTGTTAACTTGGTGAGCTTTATTGGTCCTTAGTTGTCACTTATCATTGAATGTGGATCGCTGCTCTTACTCCAGAGGGAACTCATAAGTCAGACATTTTTGCTGTTGTAATGTCTTATAGAGCAAGCATATGGTCGGCTCCACTACTTACTGTCTTGATTCACTGTGTATTGAATTTATGGGCCTTTATTATCATTATTTATGGACTTTTCTGATTTTGCTAATTTTTTTTTGTTGAGTGGCGCTACACATTTTGTTGTTTAAATGGAGAATTATTGTTCTTATTTGGGAAACTTTTCCTCATTTCCTATTTTATGGGGTCATACACAACAGAAAGGAGAATTTCCCCTACTTCCTCTCCGACAAGGTCTCGGGCCAGGTGGTGCTAAGGAGGAACAGCACAGAGGAGCAGACATGTATTATACACTTTATTCACCTACCTGTGTCTACCACAGCCCTTTCGCCAATGACGCAAACAATCATAATATCCAAGTAAACAGTCACATTTCACATTCACAGACGTTTGCCTATGAAAGAAGCCATTTGAGACCAAAAAAAAAAAGAATTGTAAGTTGGCAGTTTACCTCTGGAAGTTGTCTGGACAGGAAATCAGCTGTAATAAAATATTGATCTCCAGTGTAACTTCTTTGTTTGGAATGTACTCATTTATGAAAAGTCCCTGAAAAAGTTTACATATATACAGTGCATCCAGGAAAGTATTGACAGCACTTCACTTTTTCCACATTTCATGTTACAGCCTTATTCCAAAATTGATTAAAATCATTAATTTTCCTCAATTTTACAAACAATAACCCATGATGACAACGTGAAAGAAGTTTGTTTGAAATCTTTGCAAATTTATTAAAAATAAAAAAAATCACATGTACATAAGTATTCACAGCCTTTGCCATGACACTCCAAATTGAGGTCAGGTGCCTCCTATTTCTACTGATCATCCTTGAGATGTTTTTACAACTTGGAGTCCACCTGTTGTAAATTCAGTTGATTGGACATGATTAGGAAAGGCACACACCCGTCTATATAAGGTCCCAGAGTTAACAGTGCATGTCGGAGCACAAACCAAGCCATGAAGTCCAAGGAATTGTCTGTAGGCCTCAGAGACAGGATTGTATGGAGGCACAGATCTGGGGAAGGGTACAGAAAAATTTCTGAAGCATTGAAGGTCCCAATGAGCCCAGTAGCCTCCATCATCCGTAAATGGAAGAAGTTTGGAACTACCAGGACTCTTCCTAGAGCGGGCCACCCGGCCAAACTGAGTGATCGGGGAGAAGGGTCTTAGTCAGGAGGTGACCAAGAACCCGATGGTCACTCTGACAGAGCTCCAGCATTTCTCTGTGGAGAGAAGAGAACGTTCCAGAAGAACAACCATCTCTGCAGCACTCCACCAATCAGGCCTGTATGGTAGAGTGGCCAAATGGAAACCACTCCTCAGTAAAAGGCACATGACAGCCCGCCTGGAGTTTGCCAAAAGGCACCTGAAGGACTCTCCGACTATGACAAACAAAATTCCTTGGTCTGATAAAACAATTGAATTCTTTGGCCTGAAACGGCAGGCATCATGTCTGGAGGAATACCATTCCTACAGTGATTACCAGTCAAAGATGGTGGTGGCGCCATAATGCTGTGGGGATGTTTTTCAGCAGCAGGAACTGGGAGACTAGTCCAGATCGAGGGAAAGATGAATGCAGCAATGTACAGAGACATCCGTGATGAAAACCTACTCCAGAGTGCTCTGGACCTCAGACTGGGGCAAAGATTCATCTTCCAAACGGACAACGACCCTAAGCACACAGCCAAGATAAAACGTCAACTTTTTGGGATGGTACATTTGTAGAGTTATAATTGTTTCACATCCATCCCCCCACCCCTGTGCAATACATTTTGGAATAAGGCTGTAACATAACAAAATGTGGAAAAAGTGAAGCTCTGAATACTTTACGGATGCACTGTATGTTCTTTCTAGAGAGATTCACCCTCTCCATTTCTCCTGGGGACCATTGTCACCAAGACTGAAAATGAGGGTATATCCATTTTGAGTTCTCACCAGAGCAAGAAGTGAGAAGAAATCACCCACTGGGGACATCCGTTTCTGTAAGAACTCTCCAAGATGGCAATTCTGATAACCTTGAAGATGAATGCAGCAATGTACAGAGACATCCTTGATGAAAGCCTGCTCCAGAGTGCTTTGGACCTCAGACTGGGGCGAAGGTTCATCTTCCAACAGGACAACGACCCTAAGCAGACAGCCAAGATAACAAAGGAGTGGCTACAGGTCAATTCTGTGAATGTCCTTTGGTGGCTCAGCCAGAGCCCAGACTTGAACCCAATTGAACATGTTTGGAGAGATCTGAAAATGGCTGTGCACCGACGCGCCTCATCCAACCTGATGGAGCTTGAGAGGTCCTGCAAAGAAGAATGGGGGAGAAACTGCCCAAAAATAGGTGTGCCAAGCTTGTAGCATCATACTCAAAAAGACTTGAGGCTGTAATTGGTGCCAAAGGAGCTTCAACAAAGTATTGTATTGAGCAAAGGCTGTGAATACTTCTGTACATTTCATTTTTATTTTTATTTTTAATAAATGTGCAAAGATTTCAAACAAATTTCTTTCATGTTGTCATTATGGGATATTGTTTGTAGAATTATGAGGAAAAAAATGTAGTTTAATCCATATTGGAATAAGGCTGTAACATAACAAAATGTGAAAAAAATTAAGCGCTGCAAATACTTTCCAGATGCTCTGTATCCATGAATATTACAAAAAGTTCTTCCACATATATGAACTTGGACCTTAAGCGCTCTTTACTGCATTGCAGTATGTTGCGGTAAGGCGGTCCATTAATTTCAAAATGCACTGCCCCCTGAAACACAATGGAGATTTTGGCATGGGCACAGGTTGATTTGGGCTCTGAGGTTGATCTACTAAAACTGGAGTGCAAAATCTGGTGCAGCTCTGCATAGAAACCAATCAGCTTCCAGGTTTTATGGTCAAAGCTTAATTGAACAAGCTGAAGTTGGAAGCGGTCTACCAGATTTTGCACTCTCCAGTTTTCAATCAACCCTTCCGAGTCCATTCACAATAGTATGTTGCAAAACACCAGTGCTATACTGCTTGATACAGCAACACGTGAAACATGGTGGTAATCAAACAACAAACACAGTGCTCTGGGTGGCTTTCACATTTAGACCACTTTCACATGGGCAGACCAATCGGGGTCTGCCTGTCAGTTTTTCAGGTGGACCCGATCGGACCCTCCCTTATTCTCTATGGAGAGGCGTATGGTAAACCTATGTATCCGTTTACATCCACCAACATCCAATCCGATGTGCTAAAGCAGGGGTCTCAAACTAGCTGCCCTCCAGCTGTTGAGACTACAAATCCCATAAGGCATTGCAAGGCTGACAGGTACAAGCATGTCTCTCTCAGGCAGAAGCATGATGGGACTTGTAGTTTTGCAACAGCTGGAGGGCCACCAGTTTGAGACCCCTGTGCTAAAGACATGGGGATCCGTTCCCCATCCAACTAGCAGACTGTATGGCAGTAATGTATACAAGTCTTAGCCTATCAATCTTCTAGAAAATAGTATGGCAGGAGTGATGTCACCAATTCCTAGTGATTTGATGGCTACATTCTCCATATGATTGGTTTACGGTTAAGAATGGATTGTCCTTAGAAATGTTCAGTGAAGTCTTATCTGCCCTGATGTGGTCTCCATCTCCAACAAGATATGTGTTGGTGGAGCACCGGACCCCAGGATAGGCAGATATGGAGGTGAGTATTCAGCTTTTAGCGGCAGCTCTCTGTCAACGGAGGTGTCCTAGGTCCATGGAGTGGTTTGAAGGACAATAAAACAAAAAGCACTACAAAACTTGAATAAGTCTAGTAAGATTTTATTTTTCACAAGAGGTCAAAAAGCCAACACGTTTCAGTGACTTAGAACTCCCTCTTTATCAGGGCTTGAATTAGTAAATTAAACATACTTGACAATAATTGCAAAGTGAGACAGTGCTTTAGGTTGCCAAACGGAAAGCCAACTCTAAAACACTATTTTATTATCTGTTGACTTTCCAACTTTACTTTCATCATTCGAGCCCTAAAGAATGGGGAGCTTTGAGCCCCCGAAACAAGCTTCTTGGACATCTTGTTGCGATAAATTAAATCTTACTGGATTTTTTCGAGGCTTGTAGAGCTCTCATCCTTTTCCTGTACCTCGGTTATAGTCTCTATAAAAAGATTTTCTTCCCTTGGAGCTTAAGTTGTTGATTGATGGGGGTTTTCCCGAGCGTCTGCTCTTCTGATATGTGAAATGGAGATAGAGTACAAAATTCAGCTCTGCAGCATCAGGTCAGTTCCAGTTGCATGGCCTGCAGTCTGTATAGCAAAAAATAGTTATGTGTGAAGGTCCAGCTAATACTGTGGCTTTCCTATGTCCACTGTGATGTTAATGTAAAGGGGTTCGTGTTCCACCGACAGTAGCTTGTAGGTGCAGGAGTTCAGACCGTCAGTTTTCCAGACCTTGGACACGTCCTTCAAGAGCTTCATCCTGTGTATGAGAGAAGAGATTATGTGAGGCAGGGATTGAAGGAATTAATGCAACCTTTCTCAGCCATTTTACCCCAAAGGACACCTTGCAGTAACTTTCAGGTATCTGGGATCCCCTGCTAAGATAAGTCTATTGGTGGTCATTGGGAAAATGCCCCTTACATTAGTGGTGGTCAGTGGGAAGTTATGCCTCTGGCTCTGCCACGTGGCGTTGGCCCTGGAACTATGCAGGCACCATCACATGGGGAGGCCAGTCATCCCCAGCTCAAGGAATGCTTGGCCACCTCTAGGGAAACCCTAGGTTTCCACAGAAGCCTGGTTGAGAATGGCTGCCTTAATGACGAGCCAGTGTAGATACATGCCCCTGGTGCCCAACCTGCACCCCTTTTGGTATGTGTTGTGTGGCCCTTGGACCCCAGCAGTTGATAATGGCTTGTAAAGTTGAAATAGCAGTGATCTCTACTAGCCTTCTGTAACAGGGCTCTAGTCTCTCACTGTCTTCTGAAGCATGTGTCCATTCTTTAACCCCACCTGTTTGATATCCACAGTCCTTGACCATCATTCCCTCTAGGCAAGTTCTCAAACAGGGTTACATGAAACTGTAGGTTTCCTCCAAAGTTTGCTAGGGGTTCCTTGAGTTGTGGCTGACCTCCTCTCTGGTAATGCCTGCATAGTTCCAGGGCCAACACAGTGACATGGCACCAATGATCTTTTTAGCTGTCTGTAAGGGTGGCATTCTGACCACCACTGTAAGGACATTCTTCTCACTAACCATCAATGTAAGGGGCAATAACCCCCTATGCATTACTTTAGCAGGGGTTTCCGGAGACCTTAAAATTATTTTAAATGGTTCTTCTAGGGGAGGCGTCTCAAAACCTTCTAGGCAAAGGGCCAGTTTACTGTCCTTCGGGCTTCAGGAGAGCCAGACTTTGGCCAGTGGGAGTAGAAAATGCTTCGTCACTGGTTTTATTGGGAGGAATAGTGCCCCATTGTTGGTATGAAAGGGAAGAATAGTGACCCACTTATGGTGTCAGTTCGGGGGATGGTGCCCAGAGGCGGCTCTCTAATTAGGCAAATTAGGCGGTCGCCTAAGGCTTCACACTCACTGGGGCCTCGCAGCTGCCTAATTTGCCTAAGAGCCCCCTCTGAGGCCCACGGATGAGAGAAAGCCGCTCCTGTCACTTTTTGGCTCCTGTCACATTTGTAAAGACACGGACGCACATGGGCATGGATTATCCTCCCTCTCTCTCAGCTCTTTCTGGCGCTCCTGCTCAGTGTGCTCCAATGCCGTCAGCAAAAATCTTACAAGGGAGGAGGTGGAGCTGCAGCTTACAAGTGCTGAGATGGAGTGAATGCTCATGGAGTGATGCTGAGTGCTCATTGCCCTAGATCGGAGATCCCCCCCGTGCCCCCCTCCTGCACATACCACCCACCCCTATTCACTCCATGCCCCCCTCCTGTGCATACCACCCACCCCTATTCACTCCGTGTCCCCCTCCTGCGCATACCACCCACCCCTATTCACTCCGTGTCCCCCTCCTGCGCATACCACCCACCCCTATTCACTCCATGCCCCCCTCCTGCACATACTACCCACCCCTATTTACCCCATGCCCCCCTCTTGCACATACCACCCACCCCTATTCACTCCGTGTCCCCCTCCTGCACATACCACCCACCCCTATTCACTCCATGCCCCCCTCCTGCACATACTACCCACCCCTATTTACCCCATGCCCCCCTCTTGCACATACCACCCACCCCTATTCACTCCGTGTCCCCCTCCTGCACATACCACCCACCCCTATTCACCCCATGCCCCCCTCTTGCATATACCACCCACCCCTATTCACCTTGAGGCAGAGCATTTCACTACTGCTGCTGCTTGTATGGGTGGGATGTGTACTGTTGACCCTCCTCTCCTATTCATCCCATGTGATTGGAGCAGTACACATCCCACCCACACAAGCAGCAGCAGTAATAAGATTCTCGGCCTCTGGGTTCTTCCTTAACCCCTGCAAAGGATGTGAGTGGAGCCTCGTGTCTAAATTTTTCCTAAGGCCTCACAAAGCCTAGAGCCGCCTCTGATGGTGCCACATCATTGGTGTTAGTTGGTGAAAAAATCCCCCTGAAGGCCAGATAAAGGCAAGCAAAGGGCCACATCTGGCCCCCAGGCCACAGTTTGGAGTCCCCTGCTCTAGGGTAAAAAGGTCGAGAAAGGCTGCTCTAGGCAATGACACTTAGGTTGTCAAAAGCCATGTTCATGTCCTTACTTGGTGCACCAGACTGACTAATTTACCACTTTCATTGCTGGGGATATTTGTAAAAATATTTAGCACACATGATAAAACATGCATTTTAAGCCTAAAAATTACTTGCAATAAAAAAAAAAAAAACAATATTTGCTGAAAGCAGAGAACCTGCAGAATGAAATGGTAGTTACAATGTTGTATGCTGAGCGATATTTGCGCAATTGTTTTTTCAAACCTATATATGTAGTAAAAAAATAAATGCATTAAAATTAAAATTTATTGCACACAAATATAATACTATTCCCATTTTTTTGGGGTAACATAAAAGATGATACTGCATTAAGTAGATACCAAACATGTCAAGGCTTAGAACTGCACGTACCCATAGAACAATGACAAACTTTGATGTTCAAAATTTTCCATCGGTGCCACTTTAACCCCTTCCCACCCAGTCGTCATTTCACAAAAGGCGCTATTATTCTGGGTGTGGTCTGTCACCCGCTGTGTCCACCATACTCCTGGCCACAACTCATTTCCCTGCTCCCCTCTTCTCCATGCGAGTGATTGGGGTCTGTGATGTCCCTGCTTCTCTATGCATGTGAAGGGCACAGAAAGAGCGCATCCAGGAAGTTCAGGAAAGCGGCCTGGGGAAGGGTGACCATGTGTCCCGGATTGCCCGGGACAGTCCCGCATTTTGCAGGTCTGTCCCGGGTACCTTCATTCTGGGACAATACAGTGTCCCAGAATGAAACTGACACAGCCACCCTGCACAGTGTACTCTTCGCCCAATCAGGGCGCAGTAAGAGCTGGTTGTTAAGGAGGGGGGCCTGGAAGCCGGTCGTTGCGTCCTTAACAACCGATGAGTCATCAGCTGCCAATGGGCTTCCCCACTGACAGACGAATAAAAAAAGTAAATTTTTTGTTTTTAAAAACGGGGTGGGGTGGGTAGGGTCCCCCCCCCCCACAAAATGGGTGGGTAGGGTCCCCCCCCCCACAAAATCCATACCAGACCCTATCAGAGCATGCAGACTGGCAATGGAAAAGGGGGGGGGGGACGAGGGGACCCCAAAGCACCTTGTCCCCATGTTGATGGGGGCAAGGGCCTCATCCCCAAAAGCCTGACTGGTGGTTGCGGGGGTCTGCCCCAAAGCACCCACCCCCCCCCATGTTGAGGGCATGTGGACTGGTATGGTTCAGGAGGGGGGGCTTGCTAGTTTCCCTCCCCCCATTTCCTGACCTGCCAGGCTGCATGCTCGGATAAGGGTCTGGTATGGATTTGGGGGGGGGGGGGGGGGTCATGCAGTTTTTTTTTTTTTTACATTTTGATGTGGGGTTTACCTGAAGAGCCTGGTATGGACTGGGGAGGGACCCCACACTGTTTTTCTTTTTTCATAATTTTTATTTTTGTCACCATTTTTTTTTTTTTTACATTCAGCTGTCAGCGGGAAACCTGCTGACAGCTGAATGTAAAAGAAAGGGGCAGTGACAGCTGATGAGTCATCTGTTAAAGATGCGGTGGCCGCGGTGGTCCCCTACCCCCGTGCTGTTTTTTGACGAATACTGCATGTGATACCACCAGCAAAAGTTTAGAATAGTGATCACCCTACCCTGGGGGACCGGGAGCCAGCAGCAGTTAACAGGCAATCTGCAGTCCAGGCCACAGGCAATTCCTCTGCTTACCTCCCCTTCAAGCTAATAATTGGACACCCCCCCCCACCCCCCTTCATTGACATACACCCACATTCTCAGCGAATCTGAGCTTGCAAGTCCTTAAGCAGAGCTGTGAGGATATGGCAGGGGACAAACGTATTGCGCCCTTGCGTCCAAATTCTGCAGCCATCCTGAATCTGCAGCCTCCACGGCTGGGTGAGGGTTATCTGCTCTGTCATTGTAGCTCATCTGTTTCATCTTTGTTCCCGGATATCGTCAGGAAATGCCACATCAGTCCGCACATTCCCTGAGAAACAACTCTGCCAGATGCTGGAGTGGAGCATCTGATCGCTGGTCACATCTCACCATGATAACCTGACGCCACGTAAAACTGCATCTCCCGGGACCAAAAGGGAGATCAATCGGTGATCTGTCGATGCCATCCGGTGAGATATCCCGCCACTGGCTTAAAGAGGCCCTGTCACCAGACCATTTCAACAACAATCTTCCAATAAGATTATAGACACATTTAATGTATTTTATATAGGTTATTTACTTGTACAAGCCTCCCTTTGTGTAGACATCTAAAAGCCCCGAGACTGCTGCTGGGCGCCCCAATCTTGTATATGATGTCAGCAAACCCCAGAAGACTCAGATGTCACTTAAGTGTCACTCTATAGTATTCCCCGAAGATCCTTCCCCGGCAGCTACAGCTTCCTAAAAAGGTTATGTAGGGGGGTGAAGGGAGGGGTGGAGGAGCTGGGCCAGCACAAACAGTAATTAGACGCTCTCAAAATAGGCGAGATCTCTGACTTGCAAGGAAGGAGGGGGCTGTGCTAGGCAGGGCCTGGGGGCTGTGCTATAGGAACTGTGACATCATGTGAGGTGGGAAGGCACTGGTGAGGAGATGGGGGAGTTGTGTTGGGAGGGGGAATTTGTGGAGCGACAGGGGGTAGGAATTGTTCTAGGAGGGTAAATTTGGGTGGGAGTGGTGATTTAGAAGGTTTTGCGTTGGGATTGGGGATGCAAGAAGAGTATTTGTGCTAGGAGGGGGAATTTGTGCTAGAAGAGGTGATATGGTGGAGGGAGGGTTTCTGTTTTGGGGGTATTTGTGCTAGGAGGGGGGATTTGGGGAAGGGGGATGTGCAGGAGTAGAAGATTTGTGCTAGGAGACATGATTTTTGGGGGGGGAACAATTTGTGTTGGGGGGATATGGGGGGTAAAGAATTTTGCTGGAGGGAAAATTTTAGCAGGGGGGGGTGGATTTGTCCTGGGAGGAGGAGGAATTTATGCTTAAAGCGGTTCTGCACCCATTTCATTTAGTAAATCTCTTTGCCTTCCAAATCAGGCAAAGAGTACTAAATGAAATTTTTTTTTTTTTTTTTATTTTTTTACTTACCTTGTAATTGAAGACTTCCGGTCTTCTCTCTCTGCGGCGTCGGGCGGGGTCTCTGCGTCGATCGTCGTCACGCCGCACTGTCTCCTGGGATCTGGTGTCATTGATCCCAGGAGTCAGTGCGGGCATCTTCCGAAATCTCGCGAGATTTCGGCCACATCTTCCGAAATCTCGTGAGATGTCGGCAGATGTGCCGTTACTGCGCACGCGCGAGTAACGGCGGTGCATGCTGGGCCATCTAAAGTTCCTGTGGGTGTTTCACATGCCCACAGGCAAGATGGCCCCCAGCACAAAAGAAGAAGACGAGGATCTTCATCGGACGAAAACCGGCGGCGATCGAGATGGAAGATGGAACAGGTGAGTCCCCCAATAAAGGTAAGCATCCTTTATATCCCGTATCATATTATATTTACAGAGTGCATAACCGCTTTAAGGGGGGTAAGCATGTACATTCGTGTTTACTTTTTAGGGGGGAATTTATGCTGACACATAATGTTCATAGATTTTCGGAGGGGGGGGTGCAGTTTGGCATGTTCGCCCTGGGCTCTAGATGACCTTGTCCTGGCACTGGTGCTAGAGAACGGATTCTTCCTGGGATTAGTCAGATTTTCTGGCACATTCAAAGGAAAAGATAATTTATGGAAAAGAAAAACACTGAAAGAACTTACAGAATGAGAATCCAGTGGGGAACTACTACAATGAAGTAAAAGATAATATGGTAGCCAGGAGTAGCATTCAAAATTAACCACTTCCGGACCGCCACACGCCAATATACGTTGGTACTTTGAAGAGGAATATTGTTATGGCAGCAGCTAGCTTCCATAACCCCGGTATCCTCTCCTTCAGCCGGCGGTCCGGTTTCCGATAATAGTGGTGTCTGCGGCGTACTCTCCGCAAGATCACTTTTATCGGCGACGGGAGAGGCCTCCCCCTCCCACTGCGCTCCGGTGCCCTCCGTCGCTTACCGGAGCCGTCTGCAGTGGCAGAGGCGATCAGATCTTCTCCCTTGCTGGGTATGGAGATGAGAGAGGGGAAGATGGCCCCCACCCATCTCCATACCATTGCAGGGCGGAAGTCAAAACGTCACTTCTGCCCATCGCTCTTAAAGGGCCATTTTTTTTTAAATGACAATTTTTTTTTTTTTTTATTGCATTTTAGTGTAAATATGAGATGTGAGGTCTTTTTGACTCCAGATCTCATATTTAAGAGGCCCTGTCATGCTTTTTTTATATTAATAGGGATGTTTACATGTTTTAAAAGAACAGTGTAAAAATAAAAAAGGTCAAATTAAGAAAAAAAAAAAATTTTTTTAACACGCACCCTGTCCCGCCGAGCTGGCGTGCAGAAGCCAACACATACGTGAGTAGCGCCCGCATATGAAAACAGTGTTCAAACCACACATGTGAGGTATCGCCGCGATCGGTAGACCGGGAGTAATAATTCTAGCCCTAGACCTCCTCTGTAACTCAAAACATGCAACCTGTAGAATTTTTTAAGCGTCGCCTATGGAGATTTTTAAGGGTAAAAGTTTGTCGCCATTCCACGTGCGGAGCGTAATTTTGAAGCGTGACATGTTGGGTATCAAATTTACTCGGTGTAACATTATCTTTCACAATATAAAAAAAATAGGGCTAACTTTACTGTTGTCTTATTTTTTTTTAATTCAAAGTGTATTTTCTCCAAAAAAAGTGCACTTGCAAGACCTCTGCGCAAATATGGTGTGACAGAAAGTATTGCAACGACCGCCATTTTACTCTATAGCCACTTGCCAAAGTGTCCGATGTGTCTGCCATAATGTCGCAGTCACGATAAAAAAATCGCTGATCACCGCCATTACTAGTATAAAAAAAAAAAAATTATTAATAAAAATGCCATAAAACTATCCCCTATTTTGTAGACGCTATAACTTTTGCGCAAACAAATCAAACGCTTATTGTGATTATTTTTACCAAAAATATGTAGAAGATGAAGACGTATCGGCCTAAACTGAGGAAAAAAATTTTTTTTATATATTTTTGGGGGATATTTATTATAGCAAAAAATAATGCGTTTTTTTTTTTCAAAATTGACGCTCTTTTTTTGTTTATAGCGCAAAAAATAAAAACCGCAGCAGTGATTAAATACCAAAAGAAAGCGCTATTTGTGGGGAAAAAAGGACGTAAATTTTGATTGGCAGCCACACCGCACACCGCGCAATTGTCAGTTAAATAGACGCAGTGCCGAATCGCAAAAAGTGCTCTATTTTTTGGCCAGCCAAATGGTCTGGGGCTTAAGTGGCTAGGGTGTTAGAAAAAAAGTTCTAAGTAATTTTCTAGCAAAAAAAAAAAACTGTTTTTATCTTGTAAACAACAAATCTCAAAAAGAGGCTCGGTCCTTAAGTATTTTTTTTTCTTTTTAACCACCAGGAACCCATATATATTATAAGTATCAAATCAGATTATATCCAAAACTCTATTATACTGCTTGTGTCTACGCGTTTCATGGGAAAACCATGGAAGCAGTGTTTTCCGCAAAACGCGTAGACCCAAGCAATTACAAGGTATTAAAATTCTGGTGGAGGTCTGGGAAAAGTTTGTGGTTTCAAGACTGCTGGGCTTGGTTTTTAATATGTCTATAGTTTTCTTCAATATAATAAAAAAGTATTTTTATATATATATATATATATATATATATATATATATATATATATATATATATATATATATATATATATATACATACATACATACATACACACACATACATACATACATACATATACACACACCATTTTTTCATATTTTTATATATATATATATATATATATATATATATAAACACTTTTTTATTATATTGAAAAAACTATAGACATATTAAGAACCAAGCCCAGCAGTTTTGAAACCACAAACTGTTCCAAGACCTCAACCAGAATTTTAATAGCTTGTAATTGCTTGGGTCTACGCGTTTTGCGGAAAACACTGCTTCCCTGGTTTTCCCATGAAATGCGTAGACACAAGCAGTATAATAAAGTTTTAGATATAATCTGATTATATATATTATATATATATATATATATATATATATATATATATATATACACACATACACACACACACACACACACACATTTTTTTTTTATTATAATTTTTTTTTCAAAAACACGTAAGTAAGCATTTCAAGTTTTTGATTTTCTGTGCTGGTGACAGGGTCTCTTTAAAGAAGTCCGCTAATGTGTATCCAAAACCCTTAAGTAAGGATTAGAACCCCTATTGGGTTATGGTTTGATGCCTGCTTCCAACAAGGAAGATACCCTTATAGCTCCTGAGCTGGAGACCCAACAGCAAATGAGAGGAAATCTCTTCAAAGTTATCAGAATTGCCATCTTGGAGAGTTGTCACAGAAACAGATGTCCCCAGTGGGTGATTTCTCCTCACTTCTTGCTCTGGTGAGAACTCAAAATGTTTAGATTGACCCTCATTTTCAGTCTTGGTGACAATGGTCCCCAGGAGAAAGAGAGGGTGAATCTCTCTAGAGAGAACATACGTGGCATCCGTAAAAGTATTCAGAGCTTCACTTTTTCCACATTTTGTTACGTTACGGCCTTATTCCAAAATGGATTAAATTTCATTATTGTTCTCAAAATTCTACAAACAATACCCCACAATGACAACTTGAAGTTTGTTTGAAATCTTTGCAAATTTATTAAAAAAAATAAATGAAAAAAACCCCTAAGTACATAAATATTCACAGCCTTTGCCCAAAACTAGGTGTGCCAAGCTTGTAGCATCATACTCAAAAAGACTTGAGGCTGTAATTGGTGCCAAAGGAGCTTCAACAAAGTATTGAGCAATTTCTCCCATGCTTCTTTGCAGGACCTCTCAAGCTCCATTAGGTTGGATGGGGAACGTCGATGCACAGCCATTTTTAGATCTCTCCAGAGATGTTCAACCAGGTTCAAGTCTGGGCTCTGGCTGGGCCACTCAAGGACATTCACAGAGTTGTCCCACAAACACTCCTTTGTTATCTCGGCTGTGTGTTTAGGATTGTTGTCCTGTTGGAAGATGAACCTTTGCTCCAGTCTGAGGTCCAGAATGCTTTGGAGAAGGTTTTTATCAAGGAGGTCTCTGTACATTTCTGCATTCATCTTCCCCTCGATCCTGACTAGTCTCCCAGTTCCTGCCGCTGAAAAAAATCCCCACCGCATGATGCTGCCACCACCATGCTTCACTGTAGGGATGGTATTGGCCAGGTAATGAGTGGTGTCTGGTTTCCTCCAGACATGACGCTTGCCATTCAGGCCAAAGTGTTCAATAGTTGTTTCATCAGACCAGAGAATTTTGTTTCTTATGGTCTGAGAGTCCTTCAGGTGCCTTTTGGCAAACTCCAGGCGGGCTGTCATGTGCCTTTTACTGAGGAGTGGCTTCTATCTGGCCACTCTACCATACAGGCCTGATTGGTGGAGTGCTACAGAGATGTTTTTTTCTTCTGGAAGGTTCTCCTCTCTCCACAGAAAAACACTGGAGCTCTGCCAGAGTGACCATCGGGTTCTCGGCCACCTCCTGACTAAGGCCCTTCTTCCCCGATCGCTCAGTTTGGCCGGGCGGCCCGCTCTAGAAAGAGTCCTGGTGGTTCCAAACTTCTTCCATTTACAGATGATGGAGACCACTGTGCTCATTGGGACCTTCATTGCTGCAGAAATCTTTCTGTACCCTTCCCCAGAACTGAGCCTCCATACAAGCCTGTCTGAGATTTACAGACAGTTCCTTGGACTTCATGGATTGGTTGGTGCTCTGACATGCACTGTGAATGGTGGGACCTTATATAGACAGGTGATTGCCTTTCCAAATCATGTCCAATCAACTGAATCTACCACAGGTGGACTCCAATCAAGTTGTAGAAACATCTGAAGGATGATCAGTGGAAACAGAACACACCGCAGCTCAATTTTACTAATACTTATGTCCATGGGTATTTATTTAGTTTTTTATTTTTAATAAATTTGCAAAGATTTTAAACAAACTTCTGTCATTATGGGGTATTGTTTGTAGAATTTTGAGGAAAATAATTAATTTAATCCATTTTTGGAATAAGGCTGTAACATAACAAAATGTGGAAAAAGTGAAGAGCTGTGAATACTTTGCGGATGCACCGTAGACAAATAAAGACCCGACAGGGGTTTTAATCCTTTTAAAGTTTTGTAAATACAAATACTTTAAGGTCAGGGATTCAGTCAGACCCCTTTCACACCAAGGGCGTTTTGCAGGCGCTATAACGTTAGAAATAGCGCCTGCAATCCGCCCTAAAACAGCTGCACCATTGTCTGTAGTGTAGGGAGGGCTTTCACACTGGAGCAGTGCGCTGGCAGGATGTCAGGAAAAGTCCTGCTAGCAGCTTCTTTGGAGCGGTATGTTTACCGCTCCTCCCTATTGAAATCAATGGGGCAGCGCTGTAATACCACCGGCAAAACGCCACTATTGCAGCGTATTGCTGGGGGTTTTAACCCTTTCTCGGACGCTAGCGGGGGGTAAAACCCCCCCGCTAGTGGCCGAAATGCGCCGCAAATCCGGCGGTTTTACCACCGCCGCTATGGGCGGCGTGGTGTGAAAGGGGTCTTAAAGCAGTATTAAACCTAAAACCAAAAAATTATAATAATATATTGCAGCTTACCAATCATTAGATGTGGTGGCTGCCTTTGGGGGTTTTTTTTAGGCTTTTTCCCCCTCCGTTTTCACCTGGTGATCTTGCCAGTAAGACACCTCCTGTATTAATGAGACACAACTCTGGAGGAATGAGAACAAGAGGCACAGCAGACAGCAGCATTGTCAGTCTAGGAGGAGGGTAGTGTTGTCCATTCACTTGCCCTATGTGCATTTGTCGTGCCAAAGGAGCTCAGGGACCAAATTTTGGCCCTGAGCCAGGCATGATTTTACGTGCACATTGTGTCACGTGACAATATCGGAGCACGCTACACGTTTTTCCATCATTTGGAATTGCCCAAGTGTAAATGCGGCCTAATGCAGACATAGAAGGGTGACCAAAGGAATGAAGTGATTGGTTGGGTACGAGGTCCGAGTATATAAGGTTACAAGGTATCTCCATCTCACCTCCTGTTGTTGACCTCATTTCCGGAGTCCCTGGTGTGGAAGACCATAGTGTATCGGGCGATCTCCGGGGGTGGCCGGACCACCGACATCCTATTATAGGTCACCCTGGAAATAAACATGGACGCTGGGTTTAAATAATGACCTAAAGTACATCTATGAGCATATCAAACCAGCAGCCATTTACATTGTCACCAAAAGTTAAGACTTTAGAACTGCATATGTGGAAAAAAAACATCTCCTGCCTTTCTATACAGGCTCTCCTCACTTAACGACCAGGATCCGTTCCAGCCACCAGGTTGTTAAACGAATTGGTCATTAAACGAGGAGCTGGCACTTGGGAGCTAGAGTTCATTGAGGGAACCATGAATGCCAACATGTACTGTGACATACTGAAGCAGAGCATGATCCTCTCCCTTCGGAGACTGGGCCGCAGGGCAGTATTCCAACATGATAACCACCCCAAACACACCTCCAAGATGACCACTGCCTTGCTAAAGAAGCTGAGGGTAAAGGTGATGGACTGGCCAAGCATGTCTCCAGACCTAAACCCTATTGAGCATCTGTGGGGCCTCTTCAAATGGAAGGTGGAGAAGCGAATAGGTCTCCAACATCCACCAGCTCCGTGAGGTCATCATGGAGGAGTGGAAGAGGACTCCAGTGCCAACCTGTGAAGCTCTGGTGAAGAGAGCAAAAGCGAGAGAAAAAAAAGAGTGTGGGAGAAAGAACAAGAGCGAAGGGAGAGAAAGCGATACACTGAAAAAAAAAAAAGCAAGTGAGCAAGAACATGAACGAGGAGTGAGAGTGTGAAAGAAATAGCAAGAAGAGTGAGAGCGCAAGAGCGAAAAAGACAGTGAGAGAGAGAGCGAGAAAGAAAAAGAGAAAGCGAGAGCAAGAGCAAAAGTGAGAGAGAGAGTGCAAGAGCGAGACAGCAAAAGAGAGAAAAATAGAGAGGGAGAAAAAGCATAAACAAGAGCGAGAGAGCAAAGCGAGAGAGCAAAACAGAAAGAGAAAAGGAGACAGTGTGAGAAACAAGAGTGACAGAAAGAAAGAGCAAGAAGAGTGAGAGAGCAAGAGCGAAAAAGACAGTGAGTGAAAGAGCAAGAGCGAGAGAGCAAGAGCGAGAGTGCAAGAGAGAGAAAAATAGAGAGAGTCAAAGAAAGAGCAATAAAAAGAGCAACTCTCTCAGAGGAAGAGAGAGCGCGCAATAGCGAGGGCACAAGAGCGAGAGAGTGAGAGAAAGAGCAAGAGAAACAAGAGCGAGAGAGACAAAAAAAAATTTAGAAAGTGTGAGAAAGAGCAAGAACAAGAGCGAGAGAGAGTGAGAGAAAGAGCAAGAACAAGAGCGAGAGAGAGTGAGAGAAAGAGCAAGAGAAACAAGAGCGAGAGAATTTTTTTTTAGAAAGTGTGAGAGAGCAAGAGCGAGAAAGGTAAAAAGAGAGACAGTGAAAGAGCGAGACAGCAAAAGCGTGAGAGAGAAAAATGAATTTATCCAACACATCTGCGTCTCCTTTGATAAAAATTATATTTTTTACTGGAACTACACATGGACTTTGTTCCAGAGAACGCACTGGATGAAAATGATTGATGTTTTCTATGTAATTAGGAGATTGTCAAATCTATGATAGTTAATAAGCAGCTATGAGATTGTAAAAAGGGTTCTCACTTTTTACGTTCAATAAATTTTTATTGTTTTCAATACAAAGATCTTTAGAATGTGTAGAGAAAGTGAGAGCAAAAGCGAGAGAGAGAGAGTGCAAGAGCAAGACGGCAAGAGAGAGAAAAATAGAGAGACAGTCAAAGAAAGAGCAACTCTCTCACAGCAAGAGAGAGAGCGCAAGAACAAGAGCAAGAGAGACGAAAAAAAATAGAGAAAGTGTGAGAAAGAGCGAGAGAGCAAGAGCTGAACAAATAGAAAGGGCTGGGACAGTGATAATAATGGGGGATTTTAACTACCCAGAAATTGACTGGAATAATGGCACTGCTGGGACAGTTAAAGGACAAAAATGTATAAACCTATTACAGGACAATTTTATGGTCCAGTTCATTGAGGCCCCAACCAGGAATGATGCTCTGCTGGATCTGGTAATCTCAAACCATGCAGAGCATATTACTAATGTTCAGATAAAGGAGCATCTGGGTAGCAGTGACCATAACATGATTTCATTTGATGTTAGCTGTAAGCAAAAATCACATACAGGAAAGATAAAAACACTTAATTTCAAGAGGGCAAATTTTCCAAGGATGAGGGCTGCTCTCCAGAACTTAGACTGGGAGAGAATATTGGCAACAATGGGCACAGAACAGAAATGGGGATTCTTCAAAAAGACTGTTTGTGAACTCACTGCAAAAGTATATTCCCATGGGCAATAAATTTAAAAGAGATATAAAGAAAGAATTTGCGCTAGGTGAAAAAAACTTTGTGACAAAAAATGTGTTGATGAGGGAATTGAACCAAAAAAAAAAACCGTGAAAGTAAATCCTGCAGCTGAACACTAATAACCCCGGTATAGGGCACAAGAAAGATATATATAAACAAAAAATGCAGCGCTGGATAGTGGAAAACTGTAAATTACCAGTTAATTAAAATGACCCAAATTAATTAGTGAGAATAATGATAATTCAAACAAAATGCATAACCAGTTGATACAAATAACCCAAAATGATTGGTGAAAAAAAGTGTTCAAACAAAGTTCATGCTCAATCAATAAAAAAAAAAAAAAAAAACCCCAGAGGGGAGAGTGAATAAATGAATACTCAAACAAAATTCATATGTGAATTCAAAAATTCATAAAGTCCAAAGTGATCGAAGAAAATGAACAAATGAATTCGTAAAAGTTTCTGTGAAATCAATCCAAAGTATAAATGTTGATAGTAGTGCAGCCCATCACCACAGAGATAAAACAGAAGGGGGGGAGGCTTACCAGAAAGCCAGTGACCGCCCTTATTCAGGGGGGTCAAACTGAGCTTTAGAAGAACAGCCTTGGTGCTGTTGGGGATATCCAACGTCCCAATAGATGTCCGACAGCAACGGATCTCCTCCCGATTGGTGACTGCTCCCCGAAACTCCTCGTGTGTCACTGAATGTATGCCCGCCTAAAGAGCGATGAAGTAGGAGACGCAATGCAGGTGGGGTGTAGGGATTGGCCTCACACGCCAGAGGTTCACAAGGTTCTTCTGTTTAGCTGTCTCCATGTGTTCATCTCTAGAGCCCTAGAGATGAACACATGGAGACAGCTAAACAGAAGAACCTTGTGAACCTCTGGCGTGTGAGGCCAATCCCTACACCCCACCTGCATTGCGTCTCCTACTTCATCGCTCTTTAGGCGGGCATACATTCAGTGACACACGAGGAGTTTCGGGGAGCAGTCACCAATCGGGAGGAGATCCGTTGCTGTCGGACATCTATTGGGACGTTGGATATCCCCAACAGCACCAAGGCTGTTCTTCTAAAGCTCAGTTTGACCCCCCTGAATAAGGGCGGTCACTGGCTTTCTGGTAAGCCTCCCCCCCTTCTGTTTTATCTCTGTGGTGATGGGCTGCACTACTATCAACATTTATACTTTGGATTGATTTCACAGAAACTTTTACGAATTCATTTGTTCATTTTCTTCGATCACTTTGGACTTTATGAATTTTTGAATTCACATATGAATTTTGTTTGAGTATTCATTTATTCACTCTCCCCTCTGGGTTTTTTTTTTTATTGATTGAGCATGAACTTTGTTTGAACACTTTTTTTCACCAATCATTTTGGGTTATTTGTATCAACTGGTTATGCATTTTGTTTGAATTATCATTATTCTCACTAATTAATTTGGGTCATTTTAATTAACTGGTAATTTACAGTTTTCCACTATCCAGCGCTGCATTTTTTGTTTATATATAATAAATTTAAAAGGCTAAAAATAAAACCTATGTGGCTCACGGCCAAAGTTAAAAAAGCTATAAACTATAAGAAAAGAGCTTTTAAAAAATATAAAAATGAAGAATCACTAGTGTCATTTAAATGTTACAAAGAACATAACAGAATATGTAAAAAGGAAATCAAGGATGCAAAAATTCAAAACGAAAGACCGATTGCAAAAGATAGTAGGACAAACCCAAAAAAAATCTTCAAATATATTAATAGTAAAAAGGTCAAGTCTGAGCATGTAGGCCCTTTACAAAATAATCTAGAGTGGGTGTCTGGGGACAAAGAGAAGGCTAATTTATTAAATACTTTCTTCAACTCTGTGTATACAAAGGAGCATGGGGAGCTCATGTCCACAATGGGGGTGGTAGTGACACAGCCCCAAATCCACAATGGCTCAAAAGTGATATGGTCCAGAAATATTTAGACAGAATAAAGGTGGATAAAGCACCTGGACCTGATGGCATCCACCCACGGATCCTAAAAGAATCGAGCACTGTAATTTCAAAGCCATTGTATCTAATTTTTAGGGAATCATTAATGACAGGAATAGTACCACTGGATTGGCGCAGGGCGAACGTGGTGGTGCCTATATTTAAAAAGGGAACAAAGTCTTTACCAAGTAACTATAGACCTGTTAGTTTAACTTCTATAGTTGGGAAGATACTGGAGAGATTATTAAAAGACCACATAGACGAGTTCTTGCAGGAAAAAAATATTTTAAGCAACAGACAGCATGGGTTCATGAAAGACAGAAGTTGTCAGACAAACCTCATTTCTTTTTATGAGGTGGTAAGTAAAACCTTGGACAGAGGCGTGGCTGTGGACGTGGTATACTTGGATTTTGCAAAAGTGTTCGATACAGTTCCCCACACACGGCTCATGTGTAAGGTAAGGTCTACAGGTTTGGAAATATCGGTTTGTAAATGGATAGAAAACTGAATAAAAGACAGAATTCAGAGAGTAGTGGTTAATGATTCTTACTCTGAATGGTCTAAGGTTATCAGTGGTGTACCCCAAGGTTCAGTGTTGGGACCCTTACTTTTTAATATCTTTATAAATGATATTGGGTCTGGGATCAAAAGTAACATTTCTGTCTTTGCAGATGACACCAAGCTATGCAGTGGAATAACGTCCTTACAGGAGGTCTCCAATTTACAAGCCGACCTCAATGCTCTGTCCAATTGGGCGACTATGTGGCAGATGAGGTTTAATGTTGATAAATGTAAAGTTATGCACTTGGGGGCTAAGAATATGCATCATACATACTAGGGGGAGTACAACTGGGGGAATCCGTAGTGGAGAAGGATCTGGGGGTTTTGGTAGATCATAAACTCAATAATAACATGCAATGCCAAGCTGCGGTTTCCAAAGCGAGCAAAGTCTTTTCTTGTATTAAGAGAGGTATGAACTCCAGAGAGAGAGATATCATTTTGCCCCCCTGTTCAAATCATTAGTAAGACCTCATCTGGAATATGCAGTTCAGTTTTGGGCACCAGTTCTCAAAAAGGATATCGGGGAACTGGAGAAAGTGCAGAGAAGGGCAACCAAACTGATAAGAGGCATGGAGGAGCTCAGCTATGAGGAAAGATTAGAGGAACTGAATTTATTCACCCTTGATAAGAGGAGATTAAGGGGGGATATGATCAACATGTATAAATATATAAGGGGTCAATATAGTGAACTTGGTGTTGAGTTATTCACTTTACGGTCAACACAGAGGACAAGGGGGCACTCTTTACGTCTAGAGGAAAGAGATTTCATCTCCAAATACGGAAAGGTTTCTTCACAGTAAAGCCCCATACACACGCGCGGATTATCCGAGCACCAGGTCCGTCAGACCATGTGCGTCATACTTTGTCTGATGTTGGTTTTGCGTACACACGGTCGGACAAAGTTGTTGGAAAATCCGATCATTCTGAACGTGGTGACGTTTGTTGCCTACGACGGGACTACGTAGAGGCTAGTAGCCAATAGCTTTGGTCTTGTAATGTGATCTGAGCATGCGTAGCACTTTGTCCGGTCGGACTACCATACACACGATCGGATTTGGTGTGATCGGACCGTGTTGTCGGAAAATCTATCCAGCAGGAGATAGGACTTTGTCCGTCGGACAATACGACGTACACTGTCCGATGGTGCATACACATGGTCTGATTTTTCAACAACATTGTCCGATCGGACAGAATCCATGCGAAAATCCGACCGTGTGTATGGGGCTTTAGAGCTGTGAAAATGTGGAATAGACTCCCTGCAGAGGTGGTTCTGGCCAGCTCAGTAGATTGCTTTAAGAAAGGCCTGGATACTTTTCTAAATGTACATAATATAACTGGGTACTGACATTTATAGGTAAAGTTGATCCAGGGAATATCCGATTTCCTCTAGGGGGATCAGGAAGGAATTTTTTCCCTGCTTTAGCAAATTGGAGAATGCTCTGCTGGTTTTTTTTTTTTTTCTGCCTTCCTCTGGATCAACTGTGGGTATAGAATGGGGTTTATGGGATTGTATGAGATATATATATATATATATATATATATATATATATACACACACACTATATATATATATATATATATATATATATATATATATATATATATATATATATATATATATATATATATATATTTATTTTTTTTTTTTTTTTTTATTTGTGGTTGAACTGGATGGACTTGTGTCTTTTTTCAACCTAACTAACTATGTAACTATGAGAGAGAGAAAAATGAATTTATCCAACACATCTGCATCTCCTTTGATAAAGATTATATTTTTTACTGGAACTACACATAAGTGGACTTTGTTCCAGAGAACACACTGGATGAAAACGATTGAGGTTTTCCATGTAAATAGGAGATTGTCAAATCTATGATGTTTGATAAGCAGCTATGAGATCCGTTCAATACATTTTTTCAACACAAAGATCATCAGCATAGTGACAATATAGAGCAATGTGTACTCAGCCATGAACTAGGTATCCAAACAGGGAAAACACAATTTCCACTATATAAATCATGGTGTAAGAGAGTCAACAGGTGAGTACCCAAGACCAGAGGCAAATAAAAGATGCGTGAGAAAAAAAATCATTGGCATTTCCGGTGCATACATACAGTCCTAAACTGTATATACCTTAAACATTACAGTAATAAAATCGACATGGTTAACCTTTAACAAAGGACAACTAGAAGTCCAGAGATTGGAGGAAGAAAAAAGGAAGGTGGGGGGGAGCGGAGGAAAATAAAGAGGGAAAAAAAAAAAAAAAAGGAGGAGGGAGAAAAAAAATAGTCCGATATATGCAGGTCTTTTTTTTTTTTTTTTATGTATACATTTAGTTTTTCTATCTACCTTATATGTGTTAATAAATAATGTAATATTAAAAAATACCAAAAAAAAATAAAAATATTAAAAAATACCAAAAGTTTTCTTCAGGATTTGAATAATTTGTTAGGAATTTATACATAGACATGTAAATTTACTAACCAGTCGGCTTTATTTACAAGCCCTGTCCTAACATAACCTCCCATAGCCCGGGCCCAGTCCAATCACCTGAGATCTCTACGTCTTGTGGCATTAATGGATGGTTATTAGGTAATCAGTTTTCTGCCTGAACACATTCTCTATTCATCCAGGGACAATGTGGACTGTTCATGGACCGATTTCTCATACTGATAGGGCGTCCTCGTTTCTCGTAGCGGCATTATACCTTCCACAAATCAACATTTATTTCATCCGGCGCTCAAAACAGACGGAAGACAGGAAAGAGGATTTTGATGCACCCTATCCCCCCCCCGAACCCAGAGAGAAGAGACAATTATCATACAAGTGTAGCACTGACCCCCCCCCCCCCCCGAAGGGGCTGCTGAGTTTTTCTGGGCTTACCGTTACCTTCACCAGCTCGTAACTCATTGTCCTTGTCTAGGGGTTCCCAGGGTTGACACCCAGTAACTGTAGAGACCGACACCTGAATTCCTTTTGGAATTTTTATTTGCATAAAACAGTTAAACAGAACTCAGTCTCTAAGTTGGGAATAGAGGGTATAAACTTAAAGGTAAAGTTTAGCTCAGGTGCTTGGAACTGCTGACTTCAATAAAAGTCTCTCTCTGTACATAATCCAGGGAATAGCCACTCGCAACTGGATTCTTTAACTGCTGGATAAATCCTTGAGCTTGGATCTGGCAGCCAACAAGTAATTCTAGCTTTGCAAAGTCTCTCACACAGACTTGGTTGAAAACTTAGTTGTAACCGAAAGGTAAATTCAGTTCCTCTAATCTTTCCTCATAGCTGAGCTCCTCCATGCCTCTTATCAGTTTGGTTGCCCTTCTCTGCACTTTCTCCAGTTCCCTGATATCCTTTTTGAGAACTGGTGCCCAAAACTGAACTGCATATTCCAGATGAGGTCTTACTAATGATTTGTACAGAGGGGGGCAAAATGATATCTCTCTCTCTGGAGTCCATACCTCTCCTAATACAAGAAAGGACTTTGCTCACTTTGGAAACCGTAGCTTGGCATTGCATGTTATTATTGAGCTTATGATCTACCAAAACCCCCAGATCCTTCACTACGGATTCCCCCAGTTGTACTCCCCCTAGCATGTATGATGCATACATATTCTTAGCCCCCAAGTGCATAACTTTACATTTATCAACATTAAACCTCATCTGCCACATAGTCGCCCAATTAGACAGAGCATTGAGGTCGGCTTGTAAATTGGAGACCTCCTGTAAGGATGTTATTCCACTGCATAGCTTGGTCTTGGTATGCTGACACTTTAATGCCCCGTACACACGGTCGGATTTTTAGACGGAAAATGTTCTATCGGACCATGTTGTCGGAAATTCCGACCGTGTGTGGGCTCTATCGGACTTTTTCCGTCGGAATTTCCGACGGAAAAAGTTTGAGATCCTGCTCTCAAATTTTCCGACAACAAAGTCCTATCGGACTTTTTCCGATCGTGTGTAGCGAATTCCGACGGACAAAGTGCCACGCATGCTCAGATCACATTACAAGACCAAAGCTATTGGCTACTAGCCTCTTTGTAGTCCCATCGTACGCAACGAACGTCACCACGTTCAGGATGATCGGATTTTCCGACAACAAAATCCGTTGGAAAAAATCCGACAGATTTTGTGGTCGGAATTTCCGACCGTGTGTACGGGGCATAAGAGTTCCCTTTACTGGAACTAAGGGGCCAAGCCCAACCTCTGAAAGATAACCTCACACCATAATCCCCCCTCCACCAAATGATTTGGACCAGTGCACAAAGTCCATAAAGACATGGATGAGCTAGTTTGGGGTGGAGGAACTTGACTGGCCTACACAGAGTCATTGACCTCAACCCGACAGAACACCTTTGAGATGAATTAGAGCGGAGACCGCAAACCAGGTCTTCTCGTCCAATATTCGTGCCTGACCTCACAAATACACTTCTGGAAGAATGGTCAAACGTTTCCATAAACACTCCTAAACCTTGTGGACGGCCTTCCCAGAAGAGTTGAAGCTGTTATAGCTGCAAAGGGTGGGCCAACTCAATATTGAACCCTATGGACTAAGACTGGTATGTCATTAAAGTTCATGTGCCCCAATACTTTTGACAATATAGTGTAATGCGGCGTACACACGGTCGGAATTTCCGATGGAAACAGTCCGATGGGAGCTTTTCAACTGATTTTCCGACCGTGTGTATGCCCATCGGTCTTTTTCTGTCGGAATTTCCGACGGACTTTGGGATTGAGAACCTGTTCTCAATTTTTCCGACGGAAAACCTTTCTATCGGATTTTCCGATCGTGTGTATGCAATTCCGACACGCAAAATTCCGATGCATGCTCGGAAACAATTCGACACATGCTCAGAAGCATTAAACTTCCCTTTTATAGTGCCGAACGCGTTTTATGCCGCGGTGTTATTGACCGTCGGAATTTGGTGTGACCGTGTGTAGGCAAGACAGTTTGAGCAAAATTCCGTCGGAATTCCGACGGGAAAACCATCAGAGCTTTTACCGATGAGAATTCCGACCGTGTGTACGCGGCATAAGTTTACTTGTGGGGCTTGTGAAGGTGAAATTGGGTGGAAGAAAGTACTAATAAAAAGGTCAATGAGTTGCATCATATGGTAGTACAGCGAGGACATTGCAGCCCCCCAGCCTGAAAATGTCCCTTACCTGAGCCGTAGGTCATCGTCCTCACCTCCCCAGCCCCAGTAATTGTTTGAATAACCGTTCACTTTGGCAAACTGGTTCTTGGTCATGGCAGTCACACCTCCGAAATAGCCTTTATACCACAACCTGCGGGTGAAGAGAAACACGAGTCAGAGAGAGGATGGAACGCAGCACATCCTCAGAACAGAATGAATATACTGTAGAATAACTCCACAAAAACATATGAACAGCAATCTTTAGGTCATTTATTTATTATTGCCATGCAATTCATTTAAAATCTTGGCCACCTACTCAAAAGTTGAATTAGGCTTGCATTGGTGAAGGTGTTGGTTTTGTAAGCGGTTGGGTGGGAGTTGCTTGGGTAGACTCACAGGACACTCAGGGTGGGTGTCACCAGCCTGCCGATGTTCTTAAGGAGGTTAGCAGGCAAGAGGTGAAGCAATGGCACAGAATCTGCAGAAATGCTGCCATATAGTATACCTTGCAAAAGATCTGCCAGTCATTTTCTAAAGACTGACAACTGAGCGATCAAAGACCACTGATTGCTCGGTTCTCAGTCTTCAGTGAGCATAAATGCTGCCATATAGTCTACCTTGCACCTCAATGCATGGACACACACCCGACTGACTCAAGCTACCACAGACCACATACCACTGACAAAGTCCAGCTCCACTTCACCCACCCACTACACACCCCTGATTATACAGACCAGGATAAGGCAAGCGTGAGAACAATCACTTTAACTCACTGGAGTCCAGTGGCGACTGGTGGTTTTTCCTTTTGGGGGGGGCGGCAAACATACCCCCCCCCACACAGTCAGTTGGCAGCAAGCCCACCGAGGAGGACTGTCAGGACATCAAAACTCTGCACTTACCCCATCCAGGAAGCGAGCGGGCAGCGTGTCTGGCGAGCGGCAGCTTTCTTTCTTCTCCCTCCTGTGGATCACAGCGGCTTCCGCCGTGCATCTCCCTCCTCCTTCTCCTAGGCATCCAATAGGATCGCCTGTCCTTTCAGCCAATTGGGAAACGGGTATGAGACCCGCGCTCCCTGATTGGCGGAGAGGCGATTCAGTGTTAGAAAAGAAAATATTAATTTGCTTTTCTAAAACACCTGGGTGGGCTTGTAGCCCAATGCTCTTTGCCACAAGCCCACCCTATTTTGAAGCCTATTAGATCCTCTGGCTCTATTTAGGTGCTTCAAAAAAACATACCCCGCCGCTGTAATTCATGTGCCCGGAATCTTGAAAGGGACCGGACGCATGAATAGGGGGTGACAGTGGCGATGGAAAGGGGAGGCCGCGCCCATGTGCCCTTAATGGACGGGCCACCCCTGCTGGAGTCCAATCAGAGGAAGCCTTGTAGTCACAGAAAATAACAACAAGATATTCTGTAAATTGTGGCAGTGCGGAGCAAGAGCCCCCCCCCTGTGATCAGTATACAGTGGGGCAGGAAGATCAGGGCTAGTAGTAGTGCCGACTACTACAGTGATTGTCAGCTCCACCAGCAGTCCCTCAGGTATGCGATTTGCATACTTACCTTATAAAGATCATACCTGGAGTCCAGCTTCAAAGGAGAAGTACGGCCAAAGCTTACTACTTCTCCTATAGATCACAGGAGTGGAGTTTGAGCACTCCTGTGACATACATATTTACATAGTTACATAGTAGGTGAGGTCGAAAAAAGACCAAGTCTATCAAGTCCAACCTATGTGTGTGATTATAGGCAAGTATTACATTGTATATCCCTGTATGTTGCGGTCGTTCAGGTGCTTATCTAATAGTTTCTTGAAACTATTGATGCCCCCCGCTGAAAACACCGCCTGTGGAAGGGAATTCCACATCCTTGTCGCTCTTACAGTAAAGAACCCTCTACGTAGTTTAAGGTTAAACCTCTTTTCTTCCAATTTTAATGAGTGGCCACGAGTCTTGTTAAACTCCCTTCCGCGAAAAAGTTTTATCCTTACTGTGGGGTCACCAGTATGGTGTTTGTATATTGAAATCATATCCCCTCTCAAGCGTCTCGTCTCCATTTTCAGCTGACAGCAAGCTAAAGCCTGCTGTCGGCTGATGCCACTTAACTGGTCCAGGCGCTGGATTGATCCGGACTTTACAGTTGGGATTCACCCAGATGTCTGGACCGGCAGCTGGCTCAGCCTCTCAGTGAGCCACTGGAAGACTGAGCCAGTCACTCCCCCCCCTCCACAGCCTGGTGCCCATGTGAGCACTGGAGGGCCTGAGCAGAGAGCCGGTGACAGTCGCCAGCTCTCTGCTCATAGAAGACTGGGAACCGAGCAATCAGCGTTTTTTGATCGCTCAGTTCTCAGTCTTGGAAGCAGCCGGGGACAGATGCAGCATCAGACCAATGTAGAGGAGAGATCAAGCGTATCCAGGGAGGATGAGCGTGAGCTGCTGTAGACAGAAGTGGCCAGATCAGGGCAGAGAAGGGGTGAGATTTTGTTGTAGTCCATAGCAGAAAAGTTAAAATTCCTGACCTTTGACAGAGGTTTTGAAAGATCTCTGGGTGCAGAGACCCCGCTCCCCCAGGTCTAGGCATTGACAGCTCAGAGAATTCACCTGAGAATTGTCCACTCCATTAATGTGGATGACCAAGAGAGCTGTAACATACGTTTCTGCCCATGAGAGTATTAGACTCATTTCTTTCAGAGCTACTAGGCTTCTATTGTGCCCTTGATGAGTTAAGTAGGCCACTGCTGTGGTATTGTCCAACTGTACTCCTAATGGGTGACCTTGTAGAATGGGAGTCCAATATTGTCAAGTTGGTCTGATGTCTCTCAGCTCCAGAATGTTATTCGTGTACTTTTGACTCCTGATAGGACCAGGTCTCCTGAAAATTATGGGAGTATTAAACTCCACCCAACCCTCTAAGACTTGCATCTGTCTTTGCCATGTTCCAAGTCCTGTGAAGGAACAAACTTTCCCAATACCAAGGCAAGACTGGAAATACACCAGGGAGACCTTCGCTTGACTCGACAGAAGCATTGTGAGATCCAAAGATTGGGTCTGCTTGTTCTACATCTTGAGGATGTTGGATTGAAAAGGGGTCTGAAGTGAAATTGGGCAAAAGGGAACCGGGATATAATGGTGAAGGTATCCACAGATAACTGCTGGTTGGTTGGTTGGTTGGAGACAAGGAGAATAAAATATGGACAACGTTGTGATCAAAGAGAGGAAAAGGGGTGTTGGAGAAGTTGCAAGGAGACCATATCAACGGTGTTGCCAGAGTAGAAGTATGTGTCCAATGTATTAGGTAAAAAAAAAAAAATAAGGTTAGGTTAAAAGTGAATTTTCAACCTCAAATTTTTTTACATTCCCCGCTGCACCCCTCCTCAGGTCCTCTACACCAGTGGTTCTCAACCTCAGTCCTTAAGTACTGTACCCCCAATTAGCCATGTTTTCAGGTTTTCCTTTACTTTGAACAGCTGCTTTAAATCAATATCATGGTATTGATAAGAGTTATTTTATCTAAGGAAAGCTCCACAAAAATTGCCCCGTTGGGGGTGATTGAGGACTGAGGTTAAGAACCACTGCCCTACACGATTAGCATGCGTTTTTCCTTCTCTAATTTTTTTTTTAGAAAAGACCCCCCCGAGTGTCGTTCTCCTAGGTCAGGGGTCTCCAAACTTTCTAAAAAAAAAGGGCCGGTTTACTGTCCTTCAGAATTTAGGGGGAGCATAAACAATGCCCCATCTTTGGTGTCAGTGAGAGGAATTATGTCCCATTGTTGGCATCATTGAGTGGGAGGAATCATGCCCCATCATTGGTGTCGCTGGCAGGAACTAGGCGATAAACTGTGCACCGGTATTGGTGTCATTGGAAGGAATTGTGCCCCATTGTTGGGGTCAGTGTGGGGAATTATGCCCCATTGTTGGTGTCAGAGGATGAAATATTGACCCAGGGCCCGGATAAAAGCAGCCAAAGGGCTGAATATGGCCCCCCAGGCCGCAGTTTGGAGACCACTGTCCTAGGAGAATGACGAGCACTGTGCTCTCTTTGACTGCTGTGATATGCAGGTCACATATCCCAAGAGGCATAGCCTTTCATTGAGGAAAGGAGGAGAGAATGGGCCTATTGGCGCGTCATTGGTAGGCATGCCGGCTAAACCTGGTACAGCCAGCAGCCTATCAACGTCACAGGAAAACATGGCAATGCGGGACTGGGCGCTGCCAGAGGAGAAGAAGATCTCAACTGGGCAACGCTGGATCTGCTGGGTGGGTATCTAAAATGTGCCGATCTCACCATCAGGTAAGCAGCGGTTAATCTCACTGCCACAGTACCAGGGTGCAGGAAGCTTGCCAGAGCTTACAGTAGCTTTTATTGCTTCTATTGTCTTCTATCCAAAGAGAAATATTTTGCCCCATTGACCTGGCCAGTCATGCGTTGTTATGTAAACTGATGACTAGGATATTCCACAACCTGAACCTGTAGACACAGCTGTGAAAAGGTCCTGTGTGCAAAGGCCCAGATGATGCTGTATTTCTTTAATACCTGTAATCTTGTAAATAAAATTCCAAAAGGTCATGGGACTTTAAATGAGGCACTTCACATATAAAAATGGCAATAAATGTGCATGATTGAAAATTCATAGTTCCATGAATAGTAGCAGTCAAAAAAAAAAAATAAAAAAAAAATAAACTGTTAAAAATGAACGGATTTACAATATGTAATAGATGAATATGATAACAGTAGAAATTCATAAAACAGTTTTAGCACATGAAGTACAAACATTAATACATGGTGGTAAATCATACTGTATGCAAAAGCTCATTGCTTTTAATAACTTAACGCGTTTCGTCGCTCATTACCACTCTTCAGGAGTAGACGCAAGATACATGTCTGTAAAATGGATTAATAACAGAATAATAATATCATATAATTCAAATGAATAAATCCCCAAATGTAACGAATAACCCTATGGCCCCTTTCATGCGATTGGCAAGCAAAGATCCACCTGTCCGCTTTTCAACCGGATCTGAGCGGGCCACACATTGACTTGTATGGGCAGGCCGATGTCAGCCATTCGATCCGACAAGATCTGCTGAAAACAAACGGATGACGCTGGAAAGTTGGCGAAGGTATGAAAACGGACATGCTCTGTTTTCATCCGATCTTCCCATAGAGATCAGCAGGGCTCTGACAGGTCTGTCCCTGCACAGTGAGCGGAGATGGACCTGTCATCCGCCTGCACATCGGGGATCAACGGAGGGTTCCCCCGCTGAGCTAGCATGGTCCGCTGAGCCAATCTGCCCCTAGAGATAGGAGCCTAAAACTTCAAAATCCACTCCAAGTAAAATCAAACAAAACACATGGCTGAAGGTCCTAGAAAGCTGTAGTCTTGGGGGGGGGGGGGGGGGATAGAACCCAAGAAGCAAGCATTATAGTGCAGCTTACCAATTCTTAGAGTCGCGGCTGCATTCGTTTTCTTTTTAAGGCTTTCTTTCTTCTATTTTCATCTGGTGATGTGGCCAGTAAGTCTGTGGTTTTTCAAAAGAACAAGCTCTCCAGCAGAATGTATCATACGAGACAAACCATTTAACACTGGCAGGAGTGCTTACAATGATCGGCTGTAAGAAAAGTCCAGTATGTATTGGAACTAGAAGACTACTGCATGCTCATAATTCTGAGCAGAGGCTCACTGCAAAACAGGCATTGGCATGCACACGTAAACGTATTAGTGTGTGCACAAAATGGAACGTGCACACATGCATGCCCGCCACTGACATTGGCACCAATCGGCCTATTTAAACTGGACATATTGCTGACTGATCTTCAGCTTGTTCCTGCTTTACCTATGCCCTGACCTTGTACTTGGGACTCTGTCCTAATTTCCTGTACCTCTCTGCCCGGCTGTGTAACGATCACGGCTTGTATCCCAACTCTGCCTACTGTTCCTGTACCTCGCCCCTGGCTGTGTACTGATCGCGGCTTGTACCCCAACTCTGCCTACTCTTCCTGTACCTCGCTGCCCGGCTGTGTACTGATCACGGCTTGTATCCCAACTCTGCCTACTGTTCCTGTACCTTGCTGCCCCTGGCTGTGTACTGATCGCGGTTTGTATCCCAACTCTGCCTACTGTTCCTGTACCTTGCTGCCCCTGGCTGTGTACTGATCGCGGCTTGTATCCCAACTCTGCCTACTGTTCCTGTACCTCGCTGC
>CM053027.1:28629152-28683742 GCA_028564925.1 Lithobates sylvaticus
GTAACACATGTCTAGATGCCTGGCTGCCCCGTAACACATGTCTAGATGCCTGGCTGCCCCGTAACACATGTCTAGATGTATTTCCAGACTACCCATCACATTTTTGGAGGCCCTTGGAACACGAGATAAAATCGTGGCTGTTCCAATTTTTTTTAGGTCACACGATATTTGCGTGACCGTTTATAAAATCCTATCCTAACACAATTACAATATTACAATTAATTTTAGTGCAAACAAACACAATATAGTACCCAATTTATCGGGAAATATAAAAAAGATAACAAAACACGTCAAGATTTAAAAAATTGTATATGTCTGTGAAATGGCAACAATCTACTGTACCTAAAATTGTCCATTGATGATGCTTTAAAAGCCTTTATAGGTTTAGAATTAATCATAAGTTAGGACCAGTTGTTGCTTTCATGCCGACGTTCGCAGCAATACCTCACATGTGAGGTGCAATCACCGTCTACATATGTGTGCCGGACCTACACACAAGTGAGCATTTGCATGTATGCACGGAGGGGACGTGGGGGGGCTTTTACTTTTTTTTTTTTCATTTATGAATTTATTTACTTTTTTTTTTTTTCATTTTACTTTATTGCTATCACAAGAAGGTGAACAAGCCCTTTTGCGATAACTTTGGGCAGTGACCTATACTCTTTATGGAGAGATCAGGGGTCTATCAGACCTCCTGATTTCTCCCCTGCCCTCCAAAGCAACTGATCAAACACAGATCGTAGTTGATCAGCTGCTTCGCTGACTGTAACAGCCAGAGAATGACAGCTCTGAAACAAGAAGTGGCTAAAGCCTCTTCGCTTTTTGGTAAATTCATCACAGAGGAGATGGTGGAAAGGAAGATCCGCCATCTCCGTCCTATGCGGGAGCCTTCCTGACCATTTTCTACAGACCAAGGCTCCCCGGAGGAAACAGGAGAGCCCAGGAACCACTGCTGGTGGTGGTGGGAGGGGCCTTCCCAGCACTGTAAAAGTGACTGCGTGGCTGTAAAGCCTCCTGGATCACTTCTACCCGACAGCTTATCGCAGGCTGAAAATAACTGTATCAGGATCATGGCTACAGATGAGTTCTAATCCTCCTTCAGCTATTTTGGGTAACGATACATTTTATGTTTGGCCTGGTCACTTGGGCATCAATCTGGCCATGGAAGGGTTGATAAGAGAACCAACTGGAATCTTTCCTATGTAAGCCCAGCTCATTTATAATATATTATGACTGATAATTCAGACTGCAAATGGTAGAGTAGCCCTCTTGCAGCTGAGGTGAGGGGCGCTCCACTGACCGGAACTTGTACAAAAGTCTCTTTTCTCCTATGAAAAATAATTACACATTTTACAGAACTTTTCACAGGCTAAAACAAGGACCAAACAAAAAAAAGGCTGCACTATCTGCTTTCCTACTTGTATCCGGTGACGTTGCGGCCGACCACCAGGTGTTTGGGCTCGGTGTCGCACAGGTAGGTGTTGAAATCGTTCTCAGGCACCAGGTCCACATCGTGTAAGATGAAACAGTCCCATTTCTCTTCTTTCAGTGCTTCTAGGTACCCAACGTTGAGTAACTTGGCTCTGTTGAATTTCCCATCACCAGCCTGCAGGGACAATGGAAGACATTTTTTCTTGATCAGTAAGAAGCAATTAAAGGGATACTTTAAAGCAATAATTCTCAACCAGGGTGCCACTGAGCCTTAGGGTTCCTCCAGAGGTTGCTAGGGGCTGCCTAAACTCTGGCTGATTGATCTCCCATTTGATGGTACTTTCATAGATCTAGGGCCAAGGACACTGAGCAGAGCCAGCTGCAGATATAAATGATCTGTTTTGGCTGTCTGTAAGGGGGCTATTCTGACCACCAATCTAAGGTACAAATTCTTTCCACTAACCACCCAAGTAAGGAGCATTTTCCCACTGACCACCAATGTAAGGAGCATTTTTTCCACTGATCGCCAATGTAAGGAACATTCTTCCCACTTTCTACCAATGTAAGGAACATTCTTCCCACTGAGCACCAATGTAAGGAGCATTCTTCCCACTGATCACCAATGTAAGGAGCATTCTTCCCACTGATCACCAATGTAAGGAGCATTCTTCCCACTGATCACCAATGTAAGGAGCATTCTTCCCACTGAGCACCAATGTAAGGAGCATTCTTCCCACTGACCACGAACATAAGAGACTTTCTTCCCACTGATCACCAATGTAAGTAGCATTCTTCCCACCATCTATCAGTGTAAGGAACATTCTCCCATGGGTGACCAATGTAAGGAGCATTCTTCCCACTGACCAGCAATATAAGGGGCATTCTTCTCACTTGCCATCACTGGAAGGAGCATTTTTCCCACGGAACCAAAATGAACTGGTTTTAGCAGGACATTTCTCAACACCTGAAAATTATTTCAAGGATTCCTCTGTGGTAAAAAAAGTTGAGACTTTTTCAAACTAAGAAACAGACCATCCATCTTTGTACCAGTGTTGCCAACCGTCAGTATTTTTACTGGCAGTCAGTAAAAAATTGTCACTTTTCTCCTGCCAGTAAATGCCAGTAAGAGGAAAAGTTTGCCAGTAAAAAATATGGCTGTGAGGCTTGGCTCGGAACTGGGCATGCGCAGCTCGGGTCCAGAGCCGGCCAAGACCATCAAAGTGTCTGCTAAAGTGTGTTCGGGCGGTAGCATTGGGCTGGTCTGGTGGAGGCAGTGCCTGAGCGTTTTGTGTGATGTCATGGTGCAAGGGAGCCGAGCCAAGCGGCCAGAACCTTGTGTGCGGGTCTACGGGACGGGAGCAAGGCAAGCCTGGAGCGGGACTGTCAGTGCTGTTTGGACTGGAGGGGACTGAAGGGACCAGCTGGCATGGAGAGAGACTGTCACTGTGACTAAGGAGGGGACGTGTTGTGTCAGTGATCTATGCTGATGCACACTGCTGTCAGTGTCTCTATGAGAGTCAATTTCATGTGTGTGCCGCCCATTCTAATTTCCTGTCCCTGAGCCACTTACTTACTATATTGAAAATAAAATAAGAAATTAGATTTTTGCCTGAATAGCTACCTTAAATCACATTGCATATTATACTTATTTGTAGCTCACATACTGAAATTTGCATTTAAAACTGTAATTTTGTAACTTTTGGAAATGCCAGTAAAAACTTGGCTGTGCCAGTAAATTTTGGGTGTCATGCCAGTAAATTTCAATGTGTTAGGTTGGCAAAACTGCTTTGTACGCTACTACTGCACACATTTGACTGTGAACAAGGGTGGAATTTGCATACCAGCATGCTACATGTTTGCATAGTGTTGTAATCAAACAAGTCACATGGTGACTTGTTTGATTACTATGGAAATTTTGTATATGGCAAACAATGTTTGTGGACATGGCTGTTATTGTGACATGCATAGCATAAGTAACACAATGAATCTGAATGTTTAAAGTACATACAGGTAGGTATGTGCACAATAAGTCTGCTATGCTTGTCGTCTAGCCTTTGTGCTAATGGGATACATACAATTATTCATCATGAATGATATGTAATAGGAGATGCACTGAAGTCTTTATGTATCTCGTCTGAGGAGTCCACATACAGTTAGGTCCATATATATTTGGACACGGGCACAATTTCATACTCTTGGCTCTGTATGCCACCAGAATACAATTAAAATGAAACAATCCAAAATGTATGAATTTGAAGTGCAGACTTTCAGCTTTAATTCAAGGGGTTTGCACGTAAATATCAAGTACAAATTTTAGGAACCGTAACCCTTTTTATACACAGTCCCCCCATTTTCAGTGGCTCAAATGTAACTGGACAAACAAATATAATCATAAATAAAATTTTCATTTTTAATATTTTGCTGAGAATCCTTTACCGACAATGACTGCCTGAAGTCTGGAACCCAGGGACATTACCAAAGACTGGGTTTCCTCCTTTCCGATGCTTTGCCAGGCTCTAACTGTAGCTGTCTTCAGTTGTTCTTTGTTTGTGGGTCTTTCTGCCTCTAGTTTTGTCTTCAGCAAGTGAAATGCATGCTCAAATCGGGTTGAAATCAGGTAAATGACATGGCCATTACAGAATATGCCACTTCTTTTCCTTCAAAAGCTCCTGGGTTGCATTTGCAGTATGTTTTGGATCATTGTCCATCTGTAATGTGACGCGTCGTCCAATCAACTTTGCTGCATTTGGCTGAATCTGGGCTGACAGTATATCTCTAAACACTGCAGAATTCATTTGGCTGCTTCGGTCTTCTGTCCCATCATCAATAAACACCAATGATCCAGGAAGCCATAATGCTCATGTCATCACACTGCCTCCACCATGTTTTACAGATGACGTGTGCTTTGGATCATGAGCTGTTCCAAGCCTTCTCCACATTTTTTTTTCTTCCCGTCATTCTGGTACAGATTAATCTTAGTTTCATCCGTCCAAAGAATGCTTTTCCAGAACTAGTCTGGCTTTTTCAGATGTTTTCTTGTCAAATTCTAATCTGGCTTTTCTATTCTTCAGGCTTATGAATGGTTTGCACCTTGTGGTGAACCCTCTGTATTTTTTCTCGTGAAGTCTTCACTTGATTGTAGACTTTGACAATAATACGCCCACCTCCCTTCACTTGTCTGGATGTTGTGAATGGGTTTTTCTTTACCATAGAGAGGATCCTGTGATCTACCACTGGTGTCTTCCGTGGATGTCCAGGCCTTTTTAGGTTGCTGAGCTCACCAGTGTGTTCTTCTTTCCTCAGAATGTACCGAACTGTTAATTTGGCCACTCCTAATGTTGCTGCTTTCTCACTGATGGATTGGTTTCATTTTTGAAGCCTTACAATGGCCTGTTTCACTTGCATGGACAGCTCCTTTGAACGCACGATGTAGGCCGATGTACACCAATAGATTCCAAATGCAAAAACCAAACTTAGAATCAACTCCAGACCTTTTACCTGCTTAATTGACGAAGAAATAACGAAGGAGTAGCCCACACCTGGCCATAAAACAGCTTTTGATTAAATTGTCCAATTACTTTTGGTCCCTTGAAAAAGGGGGGCGGGGGCTATTCCTAAGAGCTGTAATTCCTGAACCCTTTCTCCGATTTGGATGTACATAGCCTCAAATTAATTCTGGGAGAGTGCAATTTCAGCCAATATCCAATATAGAACTATAGCTTGGATATGTTTTGGTAAATACCTGAAAAATCTAAAATTGTGCCTGTGTCTAAATATATATGAACCTAACTGTATATACCGTATATACTCAAGTATAAGCTGAGTTTTTCAGCACATTTTATTGTACTGAAAGTGCCCCCCTCGGCTTATACTGGAGTCAAGCACTTTTCTGCAGCAGAAAATTCAATTTTCCGACCCGACTTTGGGGCCCCGTATCTCGGGGCCTCTTAGTACTAGGAACCCCAAATTTGGTGTGCAACCCCAGTGGAACCAACACTACAACATATCCATGGGGTTCCTAGCACTAAGTAGCCCCGAGATACAGGGGCCCCTAAAGTCGGTTCGGAAAATGTCATTCTCTGCTGCAGAAAAGTGCTTCGGGCCACTTGGTAATAGGAACCCCATCTGTTGGATATGTTGTAGTGCTATTTGGACTGAGTTTGCATACCAAATTTAGGGTATGCCCCAAGATACAGGGCCCCAAAGTCGGTCAACTGTGTCCATCTGCAGCAATGTTATTTCAGGACCCTTTGGGTCCAGAGACCCCAAATTGTGTCTGCAGATAGGGGGCATCTAGGAACCCTTAACTACCACGTTTGAAGTTTGGGGGACCTATGGCTGCAAATGGGCACAGTAAGGGGTGCAAATGGGCACAGTGAGGCTGCAAATGGGCATTGTTGACCCTCTTTTCCACTTACAGTAGCTGCGCATTTCTCACCCTAGGCTTATACTCGAGTCAATACGTTTTTCCATTTTTTTGTGGTAAAATTAGGTGCCTCCGCTTATATTCGGGTCGGCTTATACTCGAGTATATACGGTAAGTGGGTAAAATAAGTATTGAACACGTCACCATTTTTCTAGGCAAATATAATTCTAAAGGTGCTATGGACATGAAATTTTCACCACATATTGGTAACAACCCATGCAATCAATGTATTTAATGCATATAAACTGAAAAACCTGGAATTGTCCTTTTGAGACCGGAAGGAACCAGAGGACCAAATGAGCGACACAGAATGCAATGTATGAGAAATTGAAAAATCAATGTATTTAATACGTGGTACAAAATCTTTTGTTGGTGATGACGGCTTCAAGACGCCTCCTGTATGGAGAAACTAGTCACATGCGTTGCCCAGGTGCGATTTTGGCGCATTCTTCCACACAGTCTTCACATCTTGAAGGTTCTGTGGGCCTCCTCAATGAACTCTGATCTTTAGTTCTTTCCACAGATTTTCTATTGGATTCAAGTCAGGTGATCGGCTGGGCCATTCCAGCAGCTTTAGTTTCTTTCATTGAAACAAATTGAGAGTTTCCTTGGCTTTGTGTTTGGGATCGCTGTCTTGCTGAAATGTCCGCCCTCATTTCATCTTCATCACCCTGGTAGATGGCGGCAGATTTTTATCAAGAATGTCTTGGTATATTTTTCCATTCATCCTTCCTTCAATGACATGAAGTTTGCCAGTACCGCATGCTGAAAAACAGCCCCGCACCATGATGTTCCCACCTCCAAACTTCACTGTTGGTATGGGGGGTGTTTTTGGGGTGATGTGCCACGTGACCTTCAAACATGGTGTATATTATGGCATCCAAAGAGTTACATTTTGGTCTCATCTGACCAGACTGTTTTCTCCCCGTATTTCACAGGCTTCTCTAAATATTGTGCAGCAAACTTTAAACGAGCATCAACATGTTTTTCTTCGGCAATGGAGTCTTGCGTGGTGAGCGTGCATACAGGCCATGGCGGTTGAGTGCTTTGCTTATTGTTTACTTTGAAACAAATTGTGCCTGCTAATTCCAGGTCTCTTTATGAAGCTCTCCACAAGTGGTCCTTGACTCTTGGACAACTCTTCTGATAATTTTTTTCACTCCTCGGTCAGAATTCTTGCGAGGAGCACCTGGCCGTGGCTGGTTTATGGTGAAATTATGTTTTTTCCCACTTCCGGATTATGGCCCCAACAGTGCTCACTGGAACATTCAGAAGAACAATAAGGCTCCATGCACACTGGGCTTAAAAAAAAAAACACCTGTTCCCTTGGCAGAAAAAAAAAAAATGCTCATACTGTATAGAGAGTTTTTGGACACAGTTTAGGCGAGTTTCGGTTTTTTGTTCTACCAGAAAGCTCCAATCAGAAACACAAACCAGAAGGGTTTTTTCCTGCTTCGAATCGTCCTAATGTGTATGGACATATAGGATAACACTAAGTGGCCTCTACAGGCAAAACATAAAACTCCTGTAGAAGCAGCCATTTTTAAGCCAGTGTGCATGGAGGCAAAGGTTGTGAAGGTCTTGAGACAGCTCTTTGCATCATGAGATGTTCCTTGTGTGACACCTTGGTAATGAGACACCTTTTTATAGGCAATCAGTTGAGACTGGACCAGCCGATATTAATTTGCACTGACAAGGGGCGGGATTGCTTTCTAATTATCAATAGATTTCAGCTATTGTCTTGACTTTCCATGCCTTTTTGCACCACCCTTTCTTCATGTGTTCGATACTTTTTCCCGGTGTTATTCCATAACTTCATTTCTGAACTTATTTGTTTTGGTGTCTCTGTATGTTTGGAATGCATGGGTTGTTACCAAATTGTGGTGAAAGTTTTATATCAATAGCCCCTTTATAAATATATTTACTTAGAAAAATGGTGACGTGTTCAATAATTATTTTACCTGTTGTATGTACTGTACTTCATCATTGGACTTGACCGGGGGTCTTTAACCACTTGCTTACTGGGCAAGTAAACCCCCCTCCTGCCCAGACCAAAAATTCTGAAAATTGGTCTGGGCAGGAGGGGGGTTTAAGTGCCCAGTAATTCAGAACTTTCAAAGAATTTTTATCATTTTTTTTCCCACAAATAGAGCTTTCTTTTGGTGGTATTTGATCACCTCTTTATTTTTTGTTAAAAAAATGTAAAAAGACCGAATTTAAAAAAAAATAATTAATATTTTTTTATATTTTATTTTGTTATAAAATTTTGCAAACATGTAATTTTTCTCCTTCATTGATGTACGCTGATGAGGCTGCACTGATGGGCAACGATAAGGCGGCACTGAGAGGCTGCACTGATGGGCACCCATAGGCTGCATTAATGGGCTGCACTGATGGGCACCTATAGGCTGCACTAATGGGCTGCACTGATGGGCACCGATAAGGCGGCACTAGTGGGCACTGAGAGGTGACACAGAGGTGGCACTGAAGAGCATTGATAGGTGGCACTGGTGGGCACTGAGAAGTGGCACTAATAGGTGGCACTTATAGCTGGCAGTGATGGGCACTGATGGGTGGCAGTGATGGGGCACTGATTGGCACCACTGGTGGGCATTGATAGGTGGCACATGTGGGCATTGATAGGTGGCACTCATGGGCATTGATAGGTGGCACTCATGGGCATTGATAGGTGGCACTCATGGGCACTGGCAGGTGGCACTGGCAGGCAGTAATTGTGGGCACAGATGAGGCAGATGTGCCTCCTTCCTCTTCGAGGCCGATGTCCCTTGCACATAAGCCGGTGATCTGCTTGACAGCGTGAGGAGAGAAAAAAAGGATTACCGAGCTTTTGTTTACATCACGTGATCAGCTGTCATTGGCTGACAGCTGATCATGTGATAAGGGGCCGGGATCGGCCCCTTACTCGGCTCTGTGATCACCCGAGACTCAGTGATCACAGCACGGGCCCTGCAGGGGGTGCGCGGGGAGCATGCAAAGTGGAGGACGTCATATGACGGCCTCCCGGAAATTCAGGTCTGCGCTGTGGCTGTCATTTGGCTATAGCGCAGATGCCAAGTGGTTAAACCTCCTAAACAAAAGGGCCAGCGTTCTTCTGTCCTTTAGACTTTGGGGGGGGGGGGGGTGGACCAGTAGGGGTAAAAAAATACCCCAGCGTTAGTGAAGTACGCAATGCCTCAGAATTGGTGGTTGAAGTTAAAAAAAATGTCATGTTTAGTAGGGAAGGAATAGTGTCCTATTGTTGGCATTAGTGAGAGAAATAGTGCCCCATCATTGGTATTAGTGGGAGGAATAGTGCCCCATCATTGGTATCAGTTGGAGGAATATTCCCCCTATTATTGTTATTAATGGGAGAAAAAGTTCCCTATCATTGGTATTAATGGGAGGAATAGATCCCCATCATTGGTATTCATGGGAGGAATAGTGCCCCATCATTGGTGTCAGTGGGAGGAATAGTGCCCCATCATTGGTAGTAATGGGAGGAATAGAGCCCCATCATTGGTGTCAGTGGGAGAAACTTTTAAGGTTTGTTGGGTCTATATAAAAAGGTTTTTCCTATTAGGTAAACTCCAGTTGGTGCCTCCCTTTACATGAGCTCCCTTATCACCCTTGAGGCCCCACCACTGGATCATAGCTTACACAGGGCTAAGGACCCTCCCGTGCCCCCACATAACAGCTCTTCGGCCTGCCAATTGGTCACTCAAACCAATGCACTATGGGAAAGGATGGGAAGGAGTCACATACACATGCATCATATAGAGCCTGACTGAATAATTCCCAGCATCATTTAGCTCTTTCCTTCCCAGCTTGAATTCACCTGGCCTATCCCTTTCATTCACTGGATTGCAGTAGTTTTAATTATGAGGGGGGGGGGGGGTCAACATCACATGTGGGTGTTCCTTAGGGTGGTCTACATGCCAATGCAACCTGACTAGAAATGCCTACACCTCCAGATTGACATCCACCCATTAAGACATTTTGATATTTGCACAGCTCCTCCCAAGGTTCAGCCCACTGCTTGCATCAGCTGAGGGCCCTTGCAGGGGCGGACTGACAATTTGGCCACTCGGGCACTGCCCGAGGGCCCCGGGGCCACTAGGGGGCCCCATCAGGGTTGCCAGCCTCAGTAAAACCAGGGACAGTATGTAAAAATCTGTATTTTTTTTTTACATCTGTCTCTAAAATGTCCCTTACCGACATCCTTTTGGTCTAAAAATCCAGAGATTATAGCTGCCCCACCTCTCCAGTACCTTCTCAGCCAATAGAAACATGTCTGCGTATACTGTGTGATTGTATACTGTGTGTGTGTGTGTGTGTGTGTGTGTGTGTGTGTGTGTGTGTGTGTGTGTGTGTGTGTGTGTGTGTGTGTGTGTGTGTCTCTGTGTGTGTGTGGGTGTGTGTGTGTGGCCCCATAATCTCCTATTGCCCGGGGGCTCCATGAGTTGTCAGTCCGCCCCTGCGCCCTTGAGAAGAGTATTGGTGAGTGGGGTGCTGAGATCTTTTTAGAAAGCTATATACAGCACCCTGCCAACCCCTCCTACCAGCAGTGATCTGCCTGGATTGCATAGAGAAAACACAGGGGCCATGCGATGATGTCACACTGAACACAGGGGCCATGTGATGATGTCACACTGAACACAGGGGCCATGTGATGATGTCACACTGGGTCTACAGGAAGTTATGTAATGAAAACCGTTTAGATGAAAAATGTTTTCTTTTAGAAGGGAAAGAAGAACCAAGGAAAGCAAAATGATAAACGATTCAATTTCAGCTTTAAATTTAAGTCACTGTGGTCTCACCTGATGAATGACGTAGATGCCGTAGTCCAGCTGCTGCCGCTGCAGGAAGGGGTGGAGGTTGTCCAGTAGGTAGAGGAGGTGTTTCTCCCGGTTCCGATGTGGAATGAGGATGGCCACACGTTGCTGGGCTCTGCAGCTGTCTGGGTGGTACCGACCATTGTCCACATTGGGGTACCTTTTCTGAACGGTTTCTAAATTCAAGGAAGGGTCAAAGGAGAGTGGTATGGTCCCCTCTGCAAAACAAAAGGGCAGTACTGTAAATACAGGCCAGTGAGCAATAGTATGTACACCTTTATGCCTACACAGGCTAGAAATGTTCAAATGCTGAGGCTGGGTTCACATCTATTCGAATTGGATGCGGGGAATCCGAATCCAATAGCAGGAGATTCTGACTGGCTCTCTATGGAGCCGGTTCACATATCTCTGCTGTGGCTCCGGTGTGAATTTGCACAGGAGTCCTGTGCGTTTTTTGGTCCATTCCAGGACTGAAGTCATCCAAAAATTCGGGCTGAAAGCGGACCTGAAATGGTGAACGGGGATGCGCCAGACCCCTGCTGTGAGCCGCATGCAAAGATAGTGTGAACCCAGCCTTAACCACTTTCACACCGGACCAATTTGCAGCCAAAGGACCAGGCCCCTTTTTGCGATTTGGCACTGCGTCGCTTTAACTGACAATTGTGCGGTCGTGCGACGTGTCTCCCAAACAAAATTAATGTCCTTTTTTTCCCACAAATAGAGTTTTCTTTTGGTGGTATTTGATCACCCCTGCGGTTTTTATTTTTTGCGCTATAAACAAAAAAGAGCGACAATTTTGAAAAAAAAACGCATTATTTTTAATTTTTTGCTATAATAAATATCCCCCAAAAATATATAAAAAAAACATTTTTTCCTCAGTTTAGACCGATACTTATTCTTCTACATATTTTTGGTAAAAAAAAAAAAAAAAAAAATCGCAATAAGCGATTATTGATTGGTTTGCGCAGAAGTTATAGCGTTTACAAGATAGGGGATAGTTTTATAGCATTTTTATTAATCAGTTTTTTTATTATTATTAATGGCGGCGATCAGCGATTTTTATTGTAACTGCGACATTATGGCGGACACATCGGACATTTTTGACACATTTTTGGGACCATTGTCATTTATACAGCAATCAATGCTATTTAAATGCATTGATTCCTGTATAAATGACACTGGCAGTGAAGGGGTTAACCACAAGGGGGCAGTGTAGGGGTTAAGTATGCCTTGGGGTGTGTTTCTTACTGTGGGGGGGGCGTGGCTGTCATCTAGTGAAGGCTGATTTCTGCTCCAATCACAGGGAGCAGAGATCGGCGTCACTAGTTGCTAGGCACAACGGGGAGATGCTGTCTATTTCCGCATCTCCCCGTTCTGCCTTCCCGTGAGACGATCGCGGGTGTCCCCGCGGCGATCGAGTCCGCGGGACCCGCGACCGGGCTCCCGATGGCACGGACAGCATTAAGGAGGGACTTATATATACACCCTCCTGCCTGTCCGGGCCATTCTGCCGACGTATATCGTCGTGCGCCGGTCGGGAACCAGTTAATGAACAGGACATGCACTTTACAAGTGTATCGGCCATAACCCCTTGTAGGGCGGCCTTGACTTTTAGGCTTACCAGGTACCTCCTCGTGGCTTGTCGGTGAATATCCAGGGGTTCCCAGGGTTGGTACCCAACAACTTTGGATTCTGACACATAAAAGTCCTTTTTAAAGGTTTTTATTCTGCAGTGATAACATCCAACATAACACAGTCTCTGATAGGAATAGAGGGTACGGGTGATAAACTCAGGCACCTTGAACTGCTGACATCCACTGAATGTCTCTAATCAACCCAGAGAGTAGCCACTCGCAGCTGGGCGCTTCAATGCCAGATAAACCTCTAGCCAGAGGTCTAGCAGCCAACAATGTGATCCGGAAACATGCAAAAGTCTCTGACACAGAATAAACTTGCAACCGAAGGTAGTAGGACCTGTCTCACAGTACCTGGAAATTTCTCTGTCTCCTTGGCAGTACTGTGGAAGTGTGGATTCTTTAGTGTCCATACAACTCAGCTTCCAGGCTCTTACCGAGATGCCAGCTTGTTGGCCCTCCTCCGAAGAGTCCTCCCCTGGTCACTTGTATGAGCTGTGATGCCCCTCCAATACTGAGAGCACACCGGGACGCCTTGAATCCTCTTTCAGTCACTGGGCCTCGGGCTAACCGGCTCCGAGACTCAGGAACAGACGGATCCCCACCCCAGACCAAGCGGGTCTATGGGACTAATCAGACTGACCATGTTTGGGGGACGGCAACCGCTTCTAGGCCCGGGACCCCTCACGGGGCTACACCGGTCCAGAACCAGGAAGCAAGACTGCGGCCAAACCCCGAACACGTGACTTCAACACCTTAAGTACCCTTCACCAGACTACACAGCGGGGCCAGATGTGCCCACTGAATGGCTCCGGGAAAGATTGGTACCCAACATGGCATGGCAAAACATGGCATCCCAACATGAGCAGTCAAGCGCCTCGAGGCGATTCAGTTCGCAGTTGCAGCGCTATACAAATCATTCATTCATTCAACACGTCCAACCAGGTCTGGTTCTCGGCCTGTCATGGGTGCCTCACTGCACCTATGACCAGGCAGAACTCTAGTACAGCCCAGCCAGACGGATGCCAAAGTAAACCTGTACAGTTAACCCTCAGAACCCCATTACTGTTGTGAGGGAAAAACTATATTTCCACTTAAGTTGCACACTGCACAGAAACACTGCACAGACACTGTGTCTTTGCCTCCGTTCCAGGGCCGAATTCAGGCAAGGATTCTGCCCAGATTTGTCCCTGAAACGGTGAACAAGGACGGACAGCGTTGCTGTGCGATCCGAGGCCGGTTTAGGTGCAGTGGAGGCTGATGCTCAAATTTTTTTTGGGGGGGGGGGGGGGTGCAAAACAATTAGAAAAAAAATCATCAATTGCAGCCACCGTGCCCATCAAACACTGCCACTGTGCCCATCAAACACTGCCAGTGTCCTGGGACACCCCGCTCACACCACACACATCCCCCCCCAGCGGATGGATCGCAGGACACCCCGTGCAGGAGGACCATCGCTGTGTCCTCTTCTTCAGCGTCTCCTCTCCTCTTTTCAGCTTCCTCCACTCAGTCCCACTTCCGCCAAAGCGCTGAGCATCCAATAGGGACGCCTGGGGCTTTGGCCAATCAGGAAACAGGTCTCACTGACCTGCCTCCAGATTGGTGGGGAGGCAATGCGGTGTGAAAATATTGAGTGGGATCACCTTGTGCTGGAGGTAGATGATGAATTATTAAGTAACTGGCCACCAGCCTGACATCTTATCTCCACTGTATATATTCACATTACCTCCTCAAGAACAAGGGCTCACGCACATCTCAAAGAAGGGGCTCCTACAGGCTTTTGAGCTTTTTTGAGCTCACATTCTTTTCGGCCTGTAAACTCCCCTCCATGTTGTTATCCAATGTGTCCATGCACACACTGGGGTTGATTTAATAAAACTGTAGAGTGCAAAATCTGGTGCAGCTCTGCATAGAAACCAATCAGCTTCCAGGTTTTATTGTCAAAGCTTAACTCAACAAGCTGAAGTTAGAAGCTGATTGGCTACCATGCACAGCTTCACCAGATTTTGCACTCTCCAGTTTTAGTAAATCTCCCCCTAGGGCTTTTTTTTAGGAGTTTACAGGCATCAGGCATATGTTCTTACAGGGAGAACCCCCCCACAAGCGCGAGAGAGGAGCTTTCAAGCAGAAAAGATGCCTCCAAAAACAATGTGAAAAAGCGTGAAAAGGCACGAAAAAGCTAAAAAAAGAAATAAATAAAGAAGAAGAAGAAGAAGACTATAAACGCAAAAGAAAAAAAAAAAAAAAAAAAAAGAAGAAGAAGGAGTTGAGGGGAAGGTTTGTGAAAAAAAAAAAAAGCTTATGCCAAAAAAAGAATAAGAATAAGAAGAAGGAAGAAGAAGGTTAAAATAAGCTCAATAAAAACACGCAAAAAAGCACACAAAAAAAAAGCACAAGCTTCTTCTAGGGCTCATGCACACTGCATCTCAAAGAAGCGGCTCCTACAGGGTTTTGAGCTTATTTGAGCTCTCATTTTTTTTTCTGCCTGGAAACTCCCCTTCATGTTATCCAATGTGTCCATGCACACCAATGCCCCGTACACACGGTCGGAAACTCTGACGGAAAAAGTCATGTTATGTGTGTGGGCTCTATCGGATTTTTTCCAGCCGGCTCTAAAATTTTCTGACAACAAAATACGATCAGACTTTTTCCAATCGCGTGTAGAGAATTCCGACGCACAAAGTGCCACGCATGCTCAGAAAACATTTGGAGACGAAAGCTATTGACTACTGGCCCCTACACATAGTCCCTTCGTACGTTTTATATGTCACCTCGTTCAGAACGAAAAAATCTGACGAATTTTGTGGTCGGAATGTCCGACCGTGTGTACGGGGCATATGACTTTTTCACGTGTTTACAGACATATGCTCTTTACAGGCAGGGAAAAAAAAAAACACCTAATTTGTATTTTTGAGCAGCGCTTTCGAGAAGAAAAAACATCTAAGTGCCCAAAAATGGACGAAAAAGCACGAAAGAGGCTTTGTGAAAAAAAAAAAAATGCTTATGCTCAAAAAAGCTCAGAGAAGCTCAATAAAAATGAGCAAGAGAGCACAAAAACACACAAGCTTCTTCAAGCTGAAATAAAAGCGCAAACGCCTGTAAAAGCATTTTTTTTTCTTTTTTGTTTTTTTAAACTGCAGTGTGCATGAGTCTAGCTTACAGATAAGCATCATAGAACACATTCTTTTTTCTATGGTATGTTTACTTTGTTAAAACCGTGCCAGAGATGACAGATATTAGAAAAATGTTGTGTGACGTAAGGAGGACCAGCTGAAGGCAGAAAAAAGGTTAGAATTGTAGCACTGACATCCTTGTCTATGTGGTTATGCATACTTTAATACAAGGTTTATGGACATTACTATGGTTCCGTATCTAGAGCCATCTAGTGACCAAATATGGGTAATGCACTTGTAAATTATTACCACTGAACAACCTAAAAGACTTATACAGGAAGTGACTGTTTTGATTCAGAAGATTGACCTTGTTACCCAGGAGTCTGTGTGACCTACCCATGAACACTCTCTTACGCAGTGCATGCTGGGTAGGGAATAAAAGGAACCTGAGAGGCCATTTTAGGGCTCTTGGGATCACATTGCCTGCCTGTGCAGATCTGTGAGGAGGTTTCCCGGAGACAGCGGTCTACAGCTTCTACAGAGTGGAAACCTGCCTGTTTGCGAAGTGACCTAACGGAGCCTGAGAGACGGTGACTGGATTGAGAAGGTCCAGAGACACCCATCGGAGGACCGGATCCATCCAGTGGAGCGGTACAGAGCGTCTGGCCCAGCTGACAGAGAAGCAAGCTGCAGTCACCGGACAAAGGTCATCACACGAAACTCCGATCCAGTTGGTGAGCGGGTTACAGCCCACCGCTTGTTAATTTTTTCACGCAGTTAGACTCACATACAGGCCTCACTGAAATCTGTAGTTCCACAGAGGAGAAGCAGAGCAACTGACACTGAGCAGGCTTGAGGCCTATCTACTTTGGCTCCTCAAGCGTTGTAAATTAGTTATCAGGGCCACCCCAGGAGCACCTCAACGCAACTTTTCATGAACTGTGGATTACAAATTACACAAGAGTTACTTTAGCTAGCAAAGGACGAAGATCCCAGACTAAGTACTTTAAGTGAGATCTCATGCATAGCTTTTAAAGTAGGGGGAGCTCCCAGGTATAGATACGATTACATATATTGCTTTACATATTGTTTTAAATTGTTCATACTGAAATTCATTGTGCTGTCGTCCTATGTTGGGATGACAGCACAATTTCTGTAGCCACCTTTTTAAATATTCTTCAGTAAAAATATTTCTGGTTAAGTATCCAGTTGTGTGGCGTACTGTTTTTCCCCGCTAGGTGGAGCCAGTGGATCCTGAGGTTACAATACAGGTACTTTGCATTGTCTTATATTGTACTGTATTGCATTGCACCACAGCTGTGCCAAGGGGATTGAGCTAAGTTAGTGGGGGTTTCTTGGTAGAGTGCAGGCCCAATTCAAACCAGCAGCTCCTTCAGGGGTCAGTGCTACAGAATGTATCATACAGTTTACTTTTTCCTTCTACTTTATTGGAATGTCATAAAATGACAGTTCATTCTCCTCTATGCAGAACAGCGAGTCAAGCAGTTTAAAAAAAAAATGTAGACATAACATAAACACACCTGTACGGTGTGATCAAGGAACATGGAAAACAATTGTTATGTTGATCAATGCAGCTCAATGCATCGGGTGCCAACGAGCCCTATAATTAATATGCCAAGCTGCCCATGCCTCTTAAGGTGAACTTGTGCTTTGGGCATGCAGAACAGGTTCAACTAATTCACAACATCCTCAGCTGCACATATTCATCCTCCCTTAATTTCTCAGATACTTCATTCAGTTGCCAGGACTGAAGAGTGGAAGTCCTGTTTTATGCCGCGTACACACGATCGGAAATTCGTCTAGCAAAAGTCCGATGAGAGCTTTTGGTTGGAAAATGTGACCGTGTGTACGCTCCATCGGACTTTTGCTGGCGGAATTCCAGCCAGCAAAAGATTGAGAGCATGCTCTCAATTTTTCGGTCGGAAAAAGTTCTGATCGGAAATTCTGATCGTCTGTAATGCGCAAAATTGCTACGCATGCTCGGAAACAATTTGACGCATGCTTGGAAGCGCTGAACTTCATTTTCTCGGCTCGTCGTAGTGTTGTACGTCACTGTGTTCTTGACGGTCGAAAGTTCAGCAAACTTGTGTGACCTTGTGTATGCAAGCCAAGCTTGAGCGGAATTCCGTCGGAAAAACCATCCAAGTTTTTTCAGGCGGAAAATCCGCTCGTGTGTACGGGGCATTAGTCATTAGTTTGGAGCTTACACAGGGTTGAGGGTTCACCATGCCCTCACATGATGGCATTGGGTGCCTGAGCAGCCAATTACCAAGAACGGGGGCTGCATCATTAACCACTTGCTTACTGGGCACCTAAACCCCCTCCTGCCCAGACCAATTTTCAGCTTTTAGCGTTGTCACTCTTTGAATGACAAATTGTGCGATCATACAACACTGTACCCAAATTAAATTTACATTTTTTTCCAACAAATAGAGCTTTCTTTTGGTGGTATTTGATCACTTCTGGGTTTTTCATTTTTTGTTAAAACCGTTTTATATTTTCTTAATAAATTTTGCAAACAGATAATGTTTCTCCTTCATTGATGTAGGCTAATGAGGCTACACTGATGGGCACTGATGAGCACTGATAGCTGGCACCGATAGGTGGCACTGATGGGTGGCACTGATCAGCACTGGTGACAGTGATGAGGCACTGATAGGCTGCACTGATGGGCATGATGGGCGGCACTGATGGGCGGCAGTGATGGGCACTGATGGGCAGCACTGCTAGGTGGCACTGACTGGCACCACTGGTGGGCATTAATAGGTGGCACTTGTGGGCACTGATAGGTGGCACTGATGTACTGTGGGCACTGATTGTGGCACTGATTGGTGGCATTGGCAGGCGGTACTGGTGGGCACAGAGGCTCTTCACGTGATCAGCAGTCATTGGCTGACAGCTGATCACGTGGTAAGGGGCCATCGTTCGGCTATAGCGTGGATCTGAACAGGTTAAAGAAGGGGACATGCTCTTCCATACCCAGATGTAGTGGCTGAACAGAGCGGCAGAGACACATGGGGAAAAAAAATGTGCTCCTGGGAGGAGGACTATCAAGCAGTAGAAGAGATGTAAGCAGGTTCTTCCAAAAAGATTCTAGGTTTTCTTCCACTGTATTCATGCTCTAAGGTTAATCAGGTCAACCATATTTATGTATCAAAGACAACTGTTTCAATGTAGAATTGTTGCACTGTGTCCTTAGGTTGACCTGCTTAGCCGGTGGTTTCTGAGAAGGAAGGGGTAATGCTGCTTGACAGGTTTTCCTACTTTTTTCAAAAAGTTTACCACCCCCTGCAGGTCATACCATATAAATAGGGATCATTAGTACCCTTGAAAGATAGGTAGACAGGGAAGCACTGCCAAAATGTAGCAGTTATGCTGTTGGTTTGAGCCACCCCTTGGGGGTAGCCCAGTTGGGGTTCCCAGTGGTGTCTTGAACCTATGGACTTATATGGACCTTAAGCTACCTTAAGCTTGACCTTGAGATGTCTTTGAGAACGGTTTGTGGGTTACCTGCAAATACTTCAGTAAAAGATCTTTATTGTTCATCTGAATTGCCTGGTGTGAAGTCTCTAAAGGCCAGTTCACACTGCTGTGCTTTCCGACATCGGATGTGATTCGCACTGCAAATCACATGCGATGTCTGTGCAATGCGAAACAGATAGTATGGCTGAATTCACATCGCATTTGGACCAAACTCGCACAGGACCCTTTTTTTGGTCCGAATTTGCAGTTCGCTCTGCGATATGCCAACTGATTTGGGGGTGTCATTAGCTTTCTATTGACACTCCCAGCAGTTTGCATATGGCAGTGTGAACTGCCTGAGAGTTGTATGCGATGCGGGAATCCACACTGGATTCGCAGGGTTCCCGCATCGCTGCAGTGTGAACCGAGCCTGAGGCTTGATTCGCACTAATGCGTTTTTTTATGCTTTTTGCATTTTGAAGAAATGCAGGGATTTTTTTTTTTTTTTAACATGGGTTCCTAAGGAAAACAAACATTCACATCAATGCATCAAAAAAATTCACAAAAAAAGATGACGTGGGATCCCCCCTTCCCCAGTCCATACCAGGCTCTTTGGTCTGGTATGGATTTGGAGGGGACACCCCCACACCAAAAAAAAAAAAAATTTTAAATGACGTGGGGTCCCACCAAAATCCATACCAGACCCTTATCCGAGCATGCAACCAGGCAGGTCAGGAAAGGGAGGGGATGAGCGAGCACCCCCCCCCCCCCCCTGAACCATACCAGACCGAATGCCCTCAACATGGGGGGGGGGGGGGTGCTTTGAGGTAGTTTTAAAATGTATATTCCTGGAGTTCAGCTTTAAGGGTTTTGTTTTAAGCATTAGGTTTTAAACTGCATATTGGCTATAGAGTAATCAATCATGAGCAAACAATCAGGCTGCCAGGACGGCACAACATTCTATTAAATTATAAACTTGGCTCAGCCAAGGAAAGGGTCAGAGAGAGGAATAGAAGGTTGGAGTCAGCATGAGAACAGTCATTGAGCCAGCTATGACCCGATGAGTGTTTTTTTCCATACCGAGAGGATGGCACACACACACACACACACACGGTTGCTTTATCTTATATCTACCGACACCCCCAGCTTGGAACATGCTCATTTGCATGCCCTCAGCACTTTGGCCCAGTGTCTTCTTACACTCCCTGAGACTGAAATGTTTTTTTTGCTACACTGGGATCACCATTGAGGTATTTGTAAATCGCTATCATGTCCCCTCTCAACGCTCTCTTCTCCAAGGAGAATACATTTAGTGCTTATAGTAGTTCCTCATAATTGAGGTCCTCCAGTCCCCTTATTAAATTGTGTTGCCCTTTGGACTCTCTCCAGCACATCCTTCCTGAGGACTGGTGACGTTTTAGAATCGGGGGGGGGGGGGGCTTCCTTTTTGATCCCTCCCACTTCCCATAAGCTCCACCCCCACCCCCTGTATTCCACCCATAGTATCAGGAGTATACAGCCCTAGCATCACAGGACAGGGGTAAACAGCTCAGCCTCACCGATCAGGGTATACAGCTCAGCCTCACCGATCAGGGTATACAGCTCAGCCTCACCGATCAGGGTATACAGCTCAGCCTCACCGATCAGGGTATACAGCTCAGCCTCACCGATCAGGGTATACAGCTCAGCCTCACCAATCAGGGTATACAGCTCAGCCTCACAGATCAGGGTATACAGCTCAGCCTCACCAATCAGGGTATACAGCTCAGCCTCACAATCAGGGTATACAGCTCAGCCTCACAGATCAGGGTATACAGCTCAGCCTCACAGATCAGGGTATACAGCTCAGCCTCACAGATCAGGGTATACAGCTCAGCCTCACCAATCAGGGTATACAGCTCAGCCTCACCAATCAGGGTATACAGCTCAGCCTCACCAATCAGGGTATACAGCTCAGCCTCACCAATCAGGGTATACAGCTCAGCCTCACCAATCAGGGTATACAGCTCAGCCTCACCAATCAGGGTATACAGCTCAGCCTCACCAATCAGGGTATACAGCTCAGCCTCACCAATCAGGGTATACAGCTCAGCCTCACCAATCAGGGTATACAGCTCAGCCTCACCAATCAGGGTATACAGCTCAGCCTCACCAATCAGGGTATACAGCTCAGCCTCACCAATCAGGGTATACAGCTCAGCCTCACCAATCAGGGTATACAGCTCAGCCTCACCAATCAGGGTATACAGCTCAGCCTCACCAATCAGGGTATACAGCTCAGCCTCACCAATCAGGGTATACAGCTCAGCCTCACCAATCAGGGTATACAGCTCAGCCTCACCAATCAGGGTATACAGCTCAGCCTCACCAATCAGGGTATACAGCTCAGCCTCACCAATCAGGGTATACAGCTCAGCCTCACCAATCAGGGTATACAGCTCAGCCTCACCAATCAGGGTATACAGCTCAGCCTCACCAATCAGGGTATACAGCTCAGCCTCACCAATCAGGGTATACAGCTCAGCCTCACCAATCAGGGTATACAGCTCAGCCTCACCAATCAGGGTATACAGATATACATCATCTGTCCTGTATACAGCTATGTATACAGTAACAGGACATGCTGGTAGGTTAATTTGATCCTGTCTCAATTGGCCCTAGTATGTGTATGAATGCATGTTAGGGACCTTGTAAGCTCCTTGAGGGTAGGGACTAAAATAATAATGATATATATCTGCAGTCAGTGATGATGGAGGATGGTCTCTATATACAGGAAGGAAAAGTGTGGGTGTATATAGCTGTAAACATTACAGGACAGATGTACGCACAATTTGTGACCATTATGTAGTGCAACGTAGTCAGTACATGGCATGGCAAAAATCCCCCAAATCATGTATTACAAAGCAGCCAGCGAGACATGATGTGGCACACTCACCGACACTGTCTGACACCCTCATACTCCTGTCCCCAGTCACCCACTCTAGATTATTTTGTAAAGGGCCTACATGCTCAGACTTGACCTTTTTACTATTAATATATTTGAAGATTTTTTTTGGGTTTGTCCTACTATCTTTTGCAATCTGTCTTTCGTTTTGAATTTTTGCATCCTTGATTTTCTTTTTACATATTCTGTTATGTTCTTTGTAACATTTAAATGACACTAGTGATTCTTCATTTTTATATTTTTTTAAAAGCTCTTTTCTTATAGTTTATAGCTTTTTTAACTTTGGCCGTGAGCCACATAGGTTTTATTTTTAGCCTTTTAAATTTATTGCCCATGGGAATATACTTTTGCAGTGAGTTCACAAACAGTCTTTTTGAAGAATCCCCATTTCTGTTCTGTGCCCATTGTTGCCAATATTCTCTCCCAGTCTAAGTTCTGGAGAGCAGCCCTCATCCTTGGAAAATTTGCCCTCTTGAAATTAAGTGTTTTTATCTTTCCTGTATGTGATTTTTGCTTACAGCTAACATCAAATGAAATCATGTTATGGTCACTGCTACCCAGATGCTCCTTTATCTGAACATTAGTAATATGCTCTGCATGGTTTGAAATTACCGGATCCAGCAGAGCATCATTCCTGGTTGGGGCCTCAATGAACTGGACCATAAAATTGTCCTGTAATAGGTTTATAAATTTTTGTCCTTTAACTGTCCCAGCAGTGCCATTATTCCAGTCAATTTCTGGGTAGTTAAAATCCCCCATTATTATCACTGTCCCAGCCCTTGCAGCCCTTTCTATTTGTTCAGCTCTTGCTCTCTCGCTCTTTCTCACACTTTCTCTATTTTTTTATGTCTCTCTCGCTCTTGCTCTCTCGCTCTTGTTCTTGCGCTCTCTTGCTTTGAGAGAGTTGCTCTTTCTTTGACTGTCTCTCTATTTTTCTCTCTCTTGCTGTCTTGCTCTTGCAGTCTCTCTCTCGCTTTTGCTCTCACTTTCTCTACACATTCTAAAGATCTTTGTATTGAAAACAATAAAAATTTATTGAACGTAAAAAGTGAGAACCCTTTTTACAATCTCATAGCTGCTTATTAACTATCATAGATTTGACAATCTCCTAATTACATAGAAAACATCAATCATTTTCATCCAGTGCGTTCTCTGGAACAAAGTCCATGTGTAGTTCCAGTAAAAAATATAATTTTTATCAAAGGAGACGCAGATGTGTTGGATAAATTCATTTTTCTCTCACGCTTTTGCTGTCTTGCTCTTTCACTGTCTCTCTTTTTCCCTTTCTCGCTCTTGCTCTCTCGCTCTTGCTCTCTCACACTTTCTAAAAAAAAATTCTCTCTCTCTCGCTCTTGTTTCTCTTGCTCTTTCTCTCACTCTCTCTCGCTCTTGTTCTTGCTCTTTCTCTCACTCTCTCTCGCTCTTGTTCTTGCTCTTTCTCACACTTTCTAAAAAATTTTTTGTCTCTCTCGCTCTTGTTTCTCTTGCTCTTTCTCTCACTCTCTCGCTCTTGTGCCCTCGCTATTGCGCTCTCTCTCTTCCTCTGAGAGAGTTGCTCTTTTTATTGCTCTTTCTTTGACTCTCTCTATTTTTCTCTCTCTTGCACTCTCGTTCTTGCTCTCTCGCTCTTGCTCTTTCACTCACTGTCTTTTTCGCTCTTGCTCTCTCACTCTTCTTGCTCTTTCTTTCTGTCACTCTTGTTTCTCACACTGTCTCCTTTTCTCTTTCTGTCTTGCTCTCTCGCTTTGCTCTCTCGCTCTTGTTTATGCTTTTTCTCCCTCTCTATTTTTCTCTCTCTTTTGCTGTCTCGCTCTTGCACTCTCTCTCTCACTTTTGCTCTTGCTCTCACTTTCTCTTTTTCTTTCTCGCTCTCTCTCTCACTGTCTTTTTCGCTCTTGCTCTCTCACTCTTCTTGCTATTTCTTTCACACTCTCACTCCTCGTTCATGTTCTTGCTCACTTGCTTTTTTTTTTTTTTTCAGTGTATCGCTTTCTCTCCCTTCGCTCTTGTTCTTTCTCCCACACTCTTTTTTTTTTTTTTTTTTCTCTCGCTTTTGCTCTCTTCACCAGAGCTTCACAGGTTGCTACTGGAGTCCTCTTCCACTCCTCCATGATGACCTCACGGAGCTGGTGGATGTTGGAGACCTATTCACTTCTCCACCTTCCATTTTGAGGATGCCCCACAGATGCTCAATAGGGTTTAGGTCTGGAGACATGCTTGGCCAGTCCTTCACCTTTACCCTCAGCTTCTTTAGCAAGGCAGTGGTCGTCTTGGAGTTGTGTTTGGGGCCTTTATCATGTTGGAATACTGCCCTGGGGCCCAGTTTCTGAAGGGAGGCGATCATGCTCTGCTTCAGTATGTCACAGTACATGGGATTGGCATTCATGGTTCCCTCAATGAACTCTAGCTCCCGCCAGCTCCTCGTTTAATGACCAATTCGTTTAACAACCTGGTGGCTGGAACGGATCCTGGTCGTTAAGTGAGGAGAGCCTGTATAGAAAGGCAGGAGATGTTTTTTTCCACATATGCAGTTCTAAAGTCTTAACTTTTGGTGACAATGTAAATGCCTGCTGGTTTTATATGCTCATAGATGTACTTTAGGTCATTATTTAAACCCAGCATTCATGTTTATTTCCAGGGTGACCTATAATAAGATGTCGGTGGTCCGGCCACCCCCGGAGATCGCCCGATACACTATGGTCTTCCACACCAGGGACTCTGGAAATGAGGTCAACAACAGGAGGTGAGATGGAGATACCTTGTAACCTTATATACTCGGACCTCGTTACCCAGCCAATCACTTCATTCCTTTGGTCACCCTTCTATGTCTGCATTAGGCCGCATGTACACTTGGGCAATTCCAAATGATGGAAAAACGTGTAGCGTGCTCCGATATTGTCACGTGACACAATGTGCACGTAAAATCACGCCTGGCTCAGGGCCAAAATTTGGTCCCTGAGCTCCTTTGGCACGACAAATGCACATAGGGCAAGTGAATGGACAACACTACCCTCCTCCTAGACTGACAATGCTGCTGTCTGCTGTGCCTCTTGTTCTCATTCCTCCAGAGTTGTGTCTCATTAATACAGGAGGTGTCTTACTGGCAAGATCACCAGGTGAAAACGGAGGGGGAAAAAGCCTAAAAAAAACCCCAAAGGCAGCCACCACATCTAATGATTGGTAAGCTGCAATATATTATTATAATTTTTTGGTTTTAGGTTTAATACTGCTTTAAGACCCCTTTCACACCACGCCGCCCATAGCGTCGGCGGTAAAACCGTCGGATTTGCGGCGCATTTCGGCCACTAGCGGGGGGGTTTTACCCCCGGCTAGCGGCGGAGAAAGGGTTAAAACCCCCAGCAATACGCTGCAATAGTGGCGTTTTGCCGGCGGTATTACAGCGCTGCCCCATTGATTTCAATAGGGAGGAGCGGTAAACATACCGCTCCAAAGAAGCTGCTAGCAGGACTTTTCCTGACGTCCTGCCAGCGCACTGCTCCAGTGTGAAAGCCCTCCCTACACTACAGACAATGGTGCAGCTGTTTTAGGGCGGATTGCAGGCGCTATTTCTAACGTTATAGCGCCTGCAAAATGCCCTTGGTGTGAAAGGGGTCTGACTGAATCCCTGACCTTAAAGTATTTGTATTTACAAAACTTTAAAAGGATTAAAACCCCTGTTGGGTCTTTATTTGTCTACGGTGCATCCGCAAAGTATTCACAGCTCTTCACTTTTTCCACATTTTGTTATGTTACAGCCTTATTCCAAAAATGGATTAAATTAATTTTTTTCCTCAAAATTCTACAAACAATACCCCATAATGACAGAAGTTTGTTTAAAATCTTTGCAAATTTATTAAAAATAAAAAACTAAATAAATACCCATGGACATAAGTATTAGTAAAATTGAGCTGAGGTGTGTTCTGTTTCCACTGATCATCCTTCAGATGTTTCTACAACTTGATTGGAGTCCACCTGTGGTAGATTCAGTTGATTGGACATGATTTGGAAAGGCGCACACCTGTCTATATAAGGTCCCACCATTCACAGTGCATGTCAGAGCACCAACCAATCCATGAAGTCCAAGGAACTGTCTGTAAATCTCAGACAGGCTTGTATGGAGGCTCAGTTCTGGGGAAGGGTACAGAAAGATTTCTGCAGCAATGAAGGTCCCAATGAGCACAGTGGTCTCCATCATCTGTAAATGGAAGCAGTTTGGAACCACCAGGACTCTTTCTAGAGCGGGCCGCCCGGCCAAACTGAGCGATCGGGGAAGAAGGGCCTTAGTCAGGAGGTGGCCGAGAACCCGATGGTCACTCTGGCAGAGCTCCAGTGTTTTTCTGTGGAGAGAGGAGAACCTTCCAGAAGAAAAAAACATCTCTGCAGCACTCCACCAATCAGGCCTGTATGGTAGAGTGGCCAGATAGAAGCCACTCCTCAGTAAAAGGCACATGACAGCCCGCCTGGAGTTTGCCAAAAGGCACCTGAAGGACTCTCAGACCATGAGAAACAAAATTCTCTGGTCTGATGAAACAACTATTGAACACTTTGGCCTGAATGGCAAGCGTCATGTCTGGAGGAAACCAGACACCACTCATTACCTGGCCAATACCATCCCTACAGTGAAGCATGGTGGTGGCAGCATCATGCGGTGGGGATTTTTTTCAGCGGCAGGAACTGGGAGACTAGTCAGGATCGAGGGGAAGATGAATGCAGAAATGTACAGAGACCTCCTTGATAAAAACCTTCTCCAAAGCATTCTGGACCTCAGACTGGAGCAAAGGTTCATCTTCCAACAGGACAACAATCCTAAACACACAGCCGAGATAACAAAGGAGTGTTTGTGGGACAACTCTGTGAATGTCCTTGAGTGGCCCAGCCAGAGCCCAGACTTGAACCTGGTTGAACATCTCTGGAGAGATCTAAAAATGGCTGTGCATCGACGTTCCCCATCCAACCTAATGGAGCTTGAGAGGTCCTGCAAAGAAGCATGGGAGAAATTGCTCAATACTTTGTTGAAGCTCCTTTGGCACCAATTACAGCCTCAAGTCTTTTTGAGTATGATGCTACAAGCTTGGCACACCTAGTTTTGGGCAAAGGCTGTGAATATTTATGTACTTAAGTGGAGGGCCGGGCAAAAAAAAAAATTAAAAGTCAGCAGCTACAAATACTGCAGCTGCTGACTTTTAATAATCGGACACTTACCTGTCCCGGGGTCCAGCGATGCGGGGGAACGAGACCCCCCCTCGTTCCCCGCTCCGCTCACGACGCCGGCATTCTTAATGTGGGAACCCGGCTGGGCTTCACAGCCGGGCACCCACTGCGCATGCGCGAGCGGCGCCGTGCGCCGTGATTCGACGCTCACTCATCTGGGACACATGACATGTCCTAGATGACTGTGCGTTGCCTACAGGAAGTGACTTTTAGCCCGGGCAATGAAGGTGGCAGACTTCGAGGGACCCCCTAGCAACAGGCATTTAGAGGTGAGTAAAAAAATTTTTTTTTTTTCCAATTATTTTTTTTTTAATTTTTTTTATGATTTTTAAGCCCCTTTTTGTTTTTTGGTTGCAACCCCACTTTAGGGGTTTTTTTCATTTATTTTTTTTAATAAATTTGCAAAGATTTCAAACAAACTTCAAGTTGTCATTGTGGGGTATTGTTTGTAGAATTTTGAGAACAATAATGAAATTTAATCCATTTTGGAATAAGGCCGTAACGTAACAAAATGTTGAAAAAGTGAAGCTCTGAATACTTTACGGATGCCCCGTATGTTCTCTCTAGAGAGATTCACCCTCTCTATTTCTCCTGGGGACCATTGTCACCAAGACTGAAAATGAGGGTCAATCTAAACATTTTGAGTTCTCACCAGAGCAAGAAGTGAGGAGAAATCACCCACTGGGGACATCTGTTTCTGTGACAACTCTCCAAGATGGCAATTCTGATAACTTTGAAGAGATTTCCTCTCATTTGCTGTTGGGTCTCCAGCTCAGGAGCTGTAAGGGTATCTTCCTTGTTGGAAGAAGGCATCAAACCATAACCCAATAGGGGTTCTAATCCTTACTTTTTTTGGATTGGGTTTTGGATACACATTAGTGGACTTCTTTAAAGAGACCCTGTCACCAGCACAGAAAATCAAAAACTTGAAATGCTTACTTACGTGTTTTTGAAAAAAAAAATTATAATAAAAAAAAATGTGTGTATGTATGTATGTATGTATGTATGTATGTATGTATGTAATATATATATATATATATATATATATATATATATATATATATATATATAAATATATATATATATATAAAATCAGATTATATCTAAAACTTTATTATACTGCTTGTGTCTACGCATTTCATGGGAAAACCAGGGAAGCAGTGTTTTCCGCAAAACGCGTAGACCCAAGCAATTACAAGCTATTAAAATTCTGGTTGAGGTCTTGGAACAGTTTGTGGCTTGGTTCTTAATATGTCCTATAGTTTTTTCAATATAATAAAAAAGTGTTATATATATATATATATATATATATACACACACATACATTTTTTTCATATTATATATATATATAATACTTTTTTATTATATTGAAAAAACTATAGACATATTAAAAACCAAGCCCAGCAGTCTTGAAACCACAAACTTTTCCCAGACCTCCACCAGAATTTTAATACCTTGTAATTGCTTGGGTCTACGCGTTTTGCGGAAAACACTGCTTCCATGGTTTTCCCATGAAACGCGTAGACACAAGCAGTATAATAGAGTTTTGGATATAATCTGATTTGATACTTATAATATATATGGGTTCCTGGTGGTTAAAAAGAAAAAAAAATACTTAAGGACCGAGCCTCTTTTTGAGATTTGTTGTTTACAAGTTAAAAACAGTTTTTTTTTTTTTGCTAGAAAATTACTTAGAACTTTTTTTCTAACACCCTAGCCACTTAAGCCCCAGACCATTTGGCTGGCCAAAAAATAGAGCACTTTTTGCGATTCGGCACTGCGTCTATTTAACTGACAATTGCGCGGTGTGCGGCGTGGCTGCCAATCAAAATTTACGTCCTTTTTTCCCCACAAATAGCGCTTTCTTTTGGTATTTAATCACTGCTGCGGTTTTTATTTTTTGCGCTATAAACAAAAAAAAGAGCGTCAATTTTGAAAAAAAAAAACGCATTATTTTTTGCTATAATAAATATCCCCCAAAAATATATAAAAACATTTTTTTTCCTCAGTTTTAGGCCGATACGTCTTCTTCTTCTACATATTTTTGGTAAAAATAATCGCAATAAGCGTTTGATTTGTTTGCGCAAAAGTTATAGCGTCTACAAAATAGGGGATAGTTTTATGGCATTTTTATTAATAATTTTTTTTTTTTTACTAGTAATGGCGGTGATCAGCGATTTTTTTTTTATCGTGACTGCGACATTATGGCAGACACATCGGACACTTTGGCAAGTGGCTATAGAGTAAAATGGCGGTCGTTGCAATACTTTCTGTCACACCATATTTGCGCAGAGGTCTTGCAAGTGCACTTTTTTTGGAGAAAATACACTTTGAATTAAAAAAAATAAGATAACAGTAAAGTTAGCCCTATTTTTTTTATATTGTGAAAGATAATGTTACACCGAGTAAATTTGATACCCAACATGTCACGCTTCAAAATTACGCCCGCTCGTGGAATGGCGACAAACTTTTACCCTTAAAAAATTCTACAGGTTGCATGTTTTGAGTTACAGAGGAGGTCTAGGGCTAGAATTATTACTCCCGGTCTACCGATCGCGGCGATACCTCATATGTGTGGTTTGAACACTGTTTTCATATGCGGGCGCTACTCACGTATGTGTTGGCTTCTGCACGCCAGCTCGGCGGGACGGGGTGCGTGTAAAAAATTTTTATTTTTTTCTTAATTTGACCTTTCTTATTTTTACACTGTTCTTTTAAAACATGTAAACATCCCTTGTAATATAAAAAAAAGCATGACAGGACCTCTTAAATATGAAATCTGGAGTCAAAAAGACCTCACATCTCATATTTACACTAAAATGCAATTAAAAAAAAAAAATTGTCATTTAAAAAAAAAATGGCCCTTTAAGCGCTATGGGCAGAAGTGACGTTTTGACTTCCGCCCTGCAATGGTATGGAGTACGGTTGGGGCCATCTTCCCCTCACTCATCTCCATACCCAGCTAGGGAGAAGATCTGATCGCCTCTGCCGCTGCCGGCGGCTCCGGTAAGCGACGGAGGGCACCGGAGCGCAGTGGGGGAGGCCTCTCGCGGCGAGTACGCCACAGACACCACTATTATCGGAAACCGGACCGCCGGCCGAAGGAGAGGATACCGGGGTTATGGCAGCTAGCTGCTGCAATAACGATATTCCTCTTCAAAGTACCAACGTATATTGGCATGTGGCGGTCCGAAAGTGGTTAATTTTGAATGCTACTCCTGGCTACCATATTATCTTTTACTTCATTGTAGTAGTTCCCCACTGGATTCTCATTCTGTAAGTTCTTTCAGTGTTTTTCCTTTCCATAAATTATCTTTTAATCCTTTGAATGTGCCAGAAAATCTACTCCAGGAGTCCGTTCTCTAGCACCAGTGCCAGGACAAGGTCATCTAGAGCCCAGGGCGAACATGCCAAACTGCACCCCCCCCCCCCCTCCGAAAATCTATGAACATTATGTGTCAGCATAAACTCCCCCCTAAAAAGTAAACACGAATGTACATGCTTACCCCCCTTAAACATAAATTCCTCCTCCTCCCAGGACAAATCCACCCCTCTGCTAAAATCCCCCCCCCCCCCATCCCCCCAACACAAATTGTTCCCCCCAAAAAATCATGCCTCCTAGCACAAATCTTCTACTCCTGCACAAATACTCCCCCCCCCCCTTCCCCAAAACAGAAACCCTCCCTCCACCATATCACCTCTTCTAGCACATATTCCCTCTCCTAGCACAAATACTCTTCTTGCATCCCCAAGCCCAACGCAAAACCCCCTAAATCACCACTCCCACCCAAAATTACCCTCCTAGAACAATTACCCCCTGTCGCTCCACAAGTTCCCCCTCCCAACACAAAACTCCCCCATCTCCTCACCAGTGCCTTCCCACCTCACATGATGTCACAGTTCCCAGAGCACAGCCCCCGGCTCTGCCTAGCACAGCCCCCTCCTTCCTTGCAAGTCAGAGATCTCGCCTATTTTGAGAGCGTCTAATTACTGTTTGTGCTGGCCCAGCTCCTCCACCCCTCCCTTCACCCCCCTACATAACCTTTTTAGGTAGCTGTAGCTGCTGGGGAAGGATCTTCGGGGAATACTATAGAGTGACACTTAAGTGACATCTGAGTCTTCTGGGGTTGCTGACATCATATACAAGATTGGGGCGCCCAGCAGCAGTCTCGGGGCTTTTAGATGTCTACACAAAGGGAGGCTTGTACAAGTAAATAACCTATATAAAATACATTAAATGTGTCTATAATCTTATGGGAAGATTGTTGTTGAAATGGTCTGGTGACGGGGCCTCTTTAAGCCAGTGGCGGGATATCTCACCGGATGGCATCGACAGATCACCGATTGATCTCCCTTTTGGTCCCGGGAGATGCAGTTTTACGTGGCGTCAGGTTATCATGGTGAGATGTGACCAGCGATCAGATGCTCCTCTCCAGCATCTGGCAGAGTTGTTTCTCAGGGAATGTGCGGACTGATGTGGCATTTCCTGATGATATCCGGGAACAAAGATGAAACAGATGAGCTACAATGACAGAGAAGATCACCCTCACCCAGCCGTGGAGGCTGCAGATTCAGGATGGCTGCAGAATTTGGACGCAAAGGCGCAATACGTTTGTCCCCTGCCATATCCTCACAGCTCAGGACTTGCAAGCTCAGATTCGCTGAGAATGTGGGTGTATGTCAATGAAAGGGGGTGGGGGGGGGTGTCCAATTATTTGCTTGAAGGGGAGGTAAGCAGAGGAATCGCCTGTGGCCTGGACTGCAGATTGCCTGTTAACTGCTGCTGGCTCCCGGTCCCCCAGGGTAGGGTGATCACTATTCCAAACTTTTGCTGGTGGTATCACATGCAGTATTTGTCAAAAAACAGCGCGGGGGTAGGGGACCACCGCGGCCACCGCATCTTTAACAGATGACTCATCAGCTGTCACTGCCCCTTTCTTTTACATTCAGCTGTCAGCAGGTTTCCCGCTGACAGCTGAATGTAAAAAAAAAAAAAAAATGGTGACAAAAATAAAAATTATGAAAAAAGAAAAACAGTGTGGGGTCCCTCCCCAGTCCATACCAGGCTCTTCAGGTCTGGTATGGGTTTTAAGGGAAACCCCACATCAAAATGTAAAAGAAAAAAAAAACTGCATGCCCCCCCCCCCCCCCAAATCCATACCAGACCCTTATCCGAGCATGCAGCCTGGCAGGTCAGGAAATGGGGGGAGGGAAACTAGCGAGCCCCCCCTCCTGAACCATACCAGTCCACATGCCCTCAACATGGGGGGGTGGGTGCTTTGGGGCAGACCCCCGCAACCACCAGTCAGGGTTTTGGGGATGAGGCCCTTACCCCCATCAACATGGGGACAAGGTGCTTTGGGGTCCCCTCGTCCCCCCCCTTTTCCATTGCCAGTCTGCATGCTCGGATAGGGTCTGGTATGGATTTTGTGGGGGGGGGGCCCGGATTTTGTGGGGGGGGGGCCCTACCCACCCCACCCCGTTTTTAAAAACACAAAATTTACTTTTTTTATTCGACTGTCAGCGGGGAAGCCCATTGACAGCTGATGACTCATCGGTTGTTAAGGACGCAACGACCGGCTTCCAGGCCCCCCTCCTTAACAACCAGCTCTTACTGCGCCCTGATTGGGCGCAGAGTACACTGTGCAGGGTGGCTGTGTCAGTTTCATTCTGGCACACTGTATTGTCCCAGAATGAAGGTACCCGGGACAGACCTGCAAAATCCGGGACTGTCCCGGGCAATTCGGGATACATGGTCACCCTTCACCAGGCCGCTTCCCTGAACTTCCTGGATGCGCTCTTTCTGTGCCCTTCCCATGCATAGAGAAGCAGGGACATCACAGACCCCAATCACTCGCATGGAGAAGGGGGGAGCAGGGAAATGAGTTGTGGCCAGGAGTATGGTGGACACAGCGGGTGACAGACCGCACCCAGAATAATAGCGCCTTTTGTGAAATGACGGCCGGGTGGGAAGGGGTTAAAGTGGCACCGATGGAAAATTTTTAACATCAAAGTTTGTCATTGTTCTATGGGTACATGCAGTTCTAAGCCTTGACATGTTTGGTATCTACTTAATGCAGTATCATCTTTTATGTTACCCCAAAAAAATGGGAATAGTATTATATTTGTGTGCAATAAATTTTAATTTTAATGCATTTATTTTTTTACTACATATAAAGGTTTAAAAAAAAACAATTGCGCAAATATCGCTCAGCATACAACATTGTAACTACCATTTCATTCTGCAGGTTGTCTGCTTTCAGCAAACAATATTGTTTTTTTTATTTTTTTATTGCAAGTAATTTTTAGGCTTAAAATGCATGTTTTAACATGTGTGCTAAATATTTTTACAATTATCCCCAGCAATGAAAGTGGTAAATTAGTCAGTCTGGTGCACCAAGTAAGGACATGAACATGGCTTTTGACAAACTAAGTGTCATCACCTAGAGCAGCCTTTCTCAACCTTTTTACCCTAGAGCAGGGGACTCCAAACTGTGGCCCTTTGCTTGCCCTTTATCTGGCCTTTGGGGCACTATTTCACCAACTAACACCAATGATGTGGCACCATTCCCCGAACTGACACCATCAGTGGATCACTATTCTTCCCTTTCATACCAACAATGGGGCACTATTCCTCCCAATAAAATCAGTGACGAGGCATTTTCTACTCCCTCTGGCCAAAGTCTGGCTCTCCTAAAGCCCGAAGGACAGTAAACTGGCCCTTTGCCTAGAAGGTTTTGAGACGCCTCCCCTAGAAGAACCATTAAAATAATTTTAAGGTCTCCAAAAGCCCCTGCTATTGGGAAAATGCCCCTTTATTGATGGTTACTGGGAAGAATGTCCTCCTTACAGTGGTGGTCAGAATGCCACCCTTACAGACAGCTAAAAAGATCATTGGTGTCATGTCTGTGTTGGCCCTGGATCAATGCAGGCATTACCAGAGAGGAGGTCAACCACAACTCAAGGAACCCCTAGCAAACTTTGGAGGAAACCTACAGTTTCATGTAACCCTGTTTGAGAACTTGCCTAGAGGGAATGATGGTCAGGGACTGTGGATATCAAACAGGTGGGGTTAAAGAATGGAGACATGCTTCAGAAGACAGTGAGAGACTAGAGCCCTGTTACAGAAGGCTAGTAGAGATCACTGCTATTTCAACTTTACAAGCCATTATCAACTGCTGGGGTCCAAGGGCCACACAACACATACCAAAAGGGGTGCAGGTTGGGCACCAGGGGCATGTATCTACACTGGCTCGTCATTAAGGCAGCCATTCTCAACCAGGCTTCTGTGGAAACCTAGGGTTTCCCTAGAGGTGGCCAAGCATTCCTTGAGCTGTGGATGACTGACCTCCCATGTGATGGTGCCTGCATAGTTCCAGGGCCAACGCCACGTGGCAGAGCCAGAGGCATAACTTCCCACTGACCACCACTAATGTAAGGGGCATTTTCCCAATGACCACCAATAGACTTCTCTTAGCAGGGGATCCCAGATACCTGAAAGTTACTGCAAGGTGTCCTTTGGGGTAAAATGGCTGAGAAAGGTTGCATTAATTCCTTCAATCCCTGCCTCACATATTCTCTTATCTCATACACAGGATGAAGCTCTTGAAGGACGTGTCCAAGGTCTGGAAAACGGACGGTCTGAACTCCTGCACCTACAAGCTACTGTCGGTGGAACACGAACCCCTTTACATTAACATCACAGTGGACATAGGAAAGCCACAGTATTAGCTGGACCTTCACACATAACTAGTTTTTGCTATAGAGACTGCAGGCCATGCAACTGGAACTGACCTGATACTGCAGAGCTGAATTTTGTACTCTATCTCCATTTCACATATCAGAAGAGCAGACGCTCGGAAAACCCCCATCAATCAACAATTTAAGCTCCAAGGGAAGAAAATATTTTTATAGAGACTATAACCGAGGTACAGGAAAAGGATGAGAGCTGTACAAGCCTCGAAAAAATCCAGTAAGATTTAATTTATCGCAACAAGATGTCCAAGAAGCTTGTTTCGGGGGCTCAAAGCTCCCCATTCTTTAGGGCTCGAATGATGAAAGTAAAGTTGGAAAGTCAACAGATAATAAAATAGTGTTTTAGAGTTGGCTTTCCGTTTGGCAACCTAAAGCACTGTCTCACTTTGCAATTATTGTCCAGTATGTTTAATTTACTAATTCAAGCCCTGATAAAGAGGGAGTTCTAAGTCACTGAAACGTGTTGGCTTTTTGACCTCTTGTGAAAAATAAAATCTTACTAGACTTATTCAAGTTTTGTAGTGCTTTTTCTTGTATTGTCCTTCAAACCACTCCACGGACCTAGGACACCTCCGTTGACAGAGAGCTGCCGCTAAAAGCTGAATACCCACCTCCATATCTGCCTATCCTGGGGTCCGGTGCTCCACCAACACATATCTTGTTGGAGATGGAGACCACATCAGGGCAGATAAGACTTCACTGAACATTTCTAAGGACAATCCATTCTGAACCGTAAACCAAACCATATGGAGAATGTAGCCTATCAAATCACTAGGAATTGGTGACATCACTCCTGCCATACTATTTTCTAGACGATTGATAGGCTAAGACTTGTATACATTACTGCCATCCAGTCTGCTAGTTAAATGGGGAACGGATCCCCATGTTTTTAGCATATCGGATTGGATGTCAGTGGATGTGAACGGATACATATTTGTTTACCATGCGCCTCTCTGTAGAGAATAAAGGGAGGGTCCGATCGGGTCCACCTGAAAAACTGACAGGCAGACCCCGATTGGTCTGCCCATGTGAAAGTGGTCTAAGTGTGAAAGCCACCCAGAGCACTGTGTTTGTTGTTTGATTACCACCATGTTTCACGTGTTGCTGTATCAAGCAGTATAGCACGTGTGTTTTGCAACATACTAGTGTGAGTGGACTCGGAAGGGTTGATTTACTAAAACTGGAGAGTGCAAAATCTGGTAGACCGCTTCCAACTTCAGCTTGTTCAATTAAGCTTGGACAATAAAACCTGGAAGCTGATTGGTTTCTATGCAGAGCTGCACCAGATTTTGCACACTCCAGTTTTAGTAGATCAACCTCAGAGCCCAAACCAACCTGTGCCCATGCCAAAATCTCCATTGTGTTGCAGGGGGCAGTGCATTTTGAAATGAATGGATCGACCACCTTACCGCAACATACTGCAATGCAGTAAAGAGTGCTTAAGGTCCAAGTTCATATATGTGGAAGAACTTTTTGTAACATTCATGGATACAGCGCATCTGGAAAGTATTCGCAGCGCTTAATTTTTCCCACATTTTGTTATGTTACAGCCTTTTTCCAAAATGGATTCAACTACATTTTTTTCCTCATAATTCTACAAACATTATCCCATAATGACAATATGAAAGAAGTTTGTTTGAAATCTTTGCACATTTATTAAAAATGGAAAAAATTCCCATGTACAGAAGTATTCACAGCCTTTGCTCAATACTTTGTTGAAGCTCCTTTGGCACCAATTACAGCCTCAAGTCTTTTTGAGTATGATGCTACAAGCTTGGCACACCTATTTTTGGGCAGTTTCTCCCCCATTCTTCTTTGCAGGACCTCTCAAGCTCCATCAGGTTGGATGAGGCACGTTGGTGCACAGCCATTTTCAGATCTCTCCAAACATGTTCAATTGGGTTCAAGTCTGGGCTCTGGCTGAGCCACCAAAGGACATTCACAGAGTTGTCCCGTAGCCACTCCTTTATGATCTTGGCTGTGTGATTAGGGTCGTTGTCCTGTTGGAAGATGAACCTTCACCCCAGTCTGAGGTCCAAAGCACTCTGGAGCAGGTTTTCTTCAAGAATGTCTCTGTACATTGCTGCATTCATCTTCAAGGTTATCAGAATTCCCATCTTGGAGAGTTCTTACAGAAACAGATGTCCCCAGTGGGTGATTTCTCCTCACTTCTTGCTCTGGTGAGAACTCAAAATGGATATACCCTCATTTTCAGTCTGGGTGACAATGGTCCCCAGGAGAAATAGTTTGGGTGAATCTCTCTAGAGAGAAGATACAGTGCATCCGTAAAGTATTCAGAGCTTCACTTTTTCCACATTTTGTTATGTTACAGCCTTATTCCAAAATGTATTGCACAGGGGTAGGGGGATGGATGTGAAACAATTATAACCCTACAAATGTACCATCGCAAAAAGTTCACATTTTATCTTGGCTGTGTGTATAGGGTCATTGTCCTGTTGGAAGTTGAACCTTTGCCCCAGTCTGAGGTCCAGAGCGCTCTGGAGTAGGTTTTCATCACGGATGTCTCTGTACATTGCTGCATTCATCTTTCCCTCGATCCTGACTAGTCTGCCAGTTCCTGCTGCTGAAAAACATCCCCACAGCATGATGGTGCCACCACCATATTTGACTGGTAATCACTGTAGGAATGGTATTCCTCCAGACATGATGCCTGCCATTCAGGCCAAAGAATTAAATTGTTGTTTTATCAGACCAAGGAATTTTGTTTGTCATAGTCGGAGAGTCCTTCAGGTACCTTTTGGCAAACTCCATGTGGCCTGTCATGTGCCTTTAACTGAGGAGTGGTTTCCATTTGGCCACTCTACCATATGGGCCTGATTGGTGGAGTGCTGCAGAGATGGTTGTTCTTCTGGAACGTTCTCTTCTCTCCACAGAGAAATGGTGGAGCTGGAGCTCTGTCAGAGTGACCATCGGGTTCTTGGTCACCTCCCTGACTAAGACCCTTCTCCCTGATCACTCAGTTTGGCCGGGCGGCCCACTCTAGGAAGAGTCCTGTTGGTTCCAAACTTCTTCCATTTACGGATGATGGAGGCTACTGGGCTCATTGGGACCTTCAATGCTTCAGAAATTTTTCTGTACCCTTCCCCAGATCTGTGCCTCCATGTAATCCTGTCTCTGAGGCCTACAGACAATTCCTTGGACTTCATGGCTTGGTTTGTGCTCCGACATGCACTGTTAACTGTGGGACCTTATATAGACGGGTGTGTGCCTTTCCTAATCATGTCCAATCAACTGAATTTACAACAGGTGGACTCCAATCAAGTTGTAAAAACACCTCAAGGATGATCAGTAGAAATAGGAGGCACCTGAGCTCAATTTGGAGTGTCATGGCAAAGGCTGTGAATACTTATATACATGGGATTTTTTTAATTTTTAATAAATTTGCAAAGATTTCAAACTTCTTTCACGTTGTCATTATGGGTTATTGTTTGTAAAATTGAGGAAAATAATGATTTTAATCCATTTTGGAATAAGGCTGTAACATAAAATGGGGAAAAAGTGAAGTGCTGTCAATACTTTCCGGATGCACTGTATATATGTAAACTTTTTCAGGGACTTTTCATAAATGAGTACATTCCAAAGAAGTTACACTGGAAATCAATATTTTATTACAACTGATTTCCTGTCCAGACAACTTCCAGAGGTAAACTGCCAACTTACAATTTTTTTTTGGTCTCAAATGGCTTCTTTCATAGGCTGCACAGCAAACGTCTGTGAATGTGAAATGTGAATGTTTACTTGGATATTTATGATTGTTCTGCATCATTGGCGAAAGGGCTGTGGTAGACACAGGTAGGTAAATAAAGTGTATAATAAATGTCTGCTCCTCTGTGCTGTTCCTCCTTAGCACCTCCTGGCCTGACACCTTGTCGGAGAGGAAGTAGGGGAAATTCTCCTTTCTGTTGTATATGACCCCATCAAATAAGAAATGAGGAAAAGTCTCCCAAATAAGAACAATAATTCTCCATTTAAACAACAAAACGTGTAGCGCCACTCAACAAAAAAAAAAAAAATAGCAAAATCCAAAAAGTCCATAAATAATGATAATAAAGGCCCATAAATTCAATACACAGTGAATCAAGAAACTAAGTAGTGGAGCCGACCATATGCTTACTCTATAAGACATTACAACAGCAAAAATGTCTGACTTATGAGTTCCCTCTGGAGTAAGAGCAGCGATCTATATTCAATGGCACCTTCTGATAAGTGACAACTAAGGACCAATAAAGCTCACCAAGTTAACAACGGGTTCTGACCCCTTGTTGACGTCCGATTGGGCGAAAAGCTTTGGGGCGGAGTTTCTAGTGACAACTTGTGGTGAGCTTCTTCTGTCTTTAGTTGGAGCTTATCAGAAGGTGCCATTGAATGTGGATTGGTGAACTTACTCCAGAGGGAACTCTTATGCATCACAGACGTGTTTACTGTTGTAATGACAGCCTCATGCAGTGGCATCACTAGGGTTGGTGTGACCTGGTGTGGTAAAACATGGACGTCCGATTGGGTGAAAAGCTTTGGGGCGGAGTTTCTAGTGACAACTTGTGGTGAGCTTCATCTGCCCTTCGTTGGAGCTTATTAGAAGGTGCCATTGAATGTGGATTGGTGAACTTACTCCAGAGGGAACTCTTATGCATCACAGACGTGTTTACTGTTGTAATGACAGCCTCATGCAGTGGCATCACTAGGGTTGGCGTCACCTGGTGAGGTAAAACATGGTGTCACCCCCCCCCCCCCATATTTTCATGCTGGCATCCCTGCCAGCAGCCCAGTGTCAATTAGGCTTAGAGGATAGCAGGTTCTGCGCTTCATAATGGCTCAGTCCTTAGGAGCAGTAATGGATAATGGCCGAAAGGCCCTCTTACCACACCCAGCGAAACAGCAGCAGTGATCCCTCTGGCTGGACAATCGCTCAAGCTGGGTTGCACAGGCCGACTGTGGTCAGTATTGTAGCATGTCAGTACCCTGTCAGGGGCCCAGTCTTTCTCTCTGGTGGTGCGGGTACAGCGTGGCTCCCTCTCTGGTGGTGCGGGTACAGCGTGGCTCTCCCCGGTGGTGCTGGGCAGCGTGGCTCCCTCCTCTCCCCCAGTGGTGCTGGGCAGCGTGGCTCCCTCCTCTCCCCCAGTGGTGCTGGGCAGCGTGGCTCCCTCCTCTCCCCCAGTGGTGCTGGGCAGCGTGGCTCCCTCCTCTCCCCCAGTGGTGCTGGGCAGCGTGGCTCCCTCCTCTCCCCCAGTGGTGCTGGGCAGCGTGGCTCCCTCCTCTCCCCCAGTGGTGCTGGGCAGCGTGGCTCCCTCCTCTCCCCCAGTGGTGCTGGGCAGCGTGGCTCCCTCCTCTCCCCGCAGGTTCTGGGCAGCGTGGCTCCCTCCTCTCCCCGCAGGTTCTGGGCAGCGTGGCTCCCTCCTCTCCCCGCAGGTTCTGGGCAGCGTGGCTCCCTCCTCTCCCCGCAGGTTCTGGGCAGCGTGGCTCCCTCCTCTCCCCGCAGGTGCTGGGCAGCGTGGCTCCCTCCTCTCCCCGCAGGTGCTGGGCAGCGTGGCTCCCTCCTCTCCCCGCAGGTGCTGGGCAGCGTGGCTCCCTCCTCTCCCCGCAGGTGCTGGGCAGCGTGGCTCCCTCCTCTCCCCGCAGGTGCTGGGCAGCGTGGCTCCCTCCTCTCCCCGCAGGTGCTGGGCAGCGTGGCTCCCTCCTCTCCCCGCAGGTGCTGGGCAGCGTGGCTCCCTCCTCTCCCCGCAGGTGCTGGGCAGCGTGGCTCCCTCCTCTCCCCGCTGGTGCTGGGCAGCGTGGCTCCCTCCTCTCCCCGCTGGTGCTGGGCAGCGTGGCTCCCTCCTCTCCCCGCTGGTGCTGGGCAGCGTGGCTCCCTCCTCTCCCCGCTGGTGCTGGGCAGCGTGGCTCCCTCCTCTCTCTGTTGGTGCTGGGCAGCGTGGCTCCCTCCTCTCCCCGTTGGTGCTGGACAGAGTGGCGCCCTCTCTGGTGGTGTGGGTACACCGTAGCGCTGTCTCTCTCTTTTTTCTGTAACACTCATTCCCTCAGCTTTTTCCCAGTTTCCAGACTCTTAATCTCTCCCCCTAGCAGAGTGCATACTGGGGGCTGCAAGTCTGCTCCCTGTGGACAACATTGGGGCCGCCAATCTTCCAGGACTATATGGCCCATGATGCTCCCCTAGACTCTTCTGATTGGCCCTCTACTGTGGCCAATGGGGAGGGAAACAGACTGGTCAGCAAGCTGGGAGGTGAATCAGATGGGAGCTGCTCTCTCTTCCCCCCCGCACTGCTGACAGGAGAAAGGGAGAGGAGGGGAGTAGAGGGGCACGAGTGGGGGCAACACTGACAGCCTGCAGCTCGCCTCTTGCCTGTCACAGCACTGCTGCTGTTCTCTGGTGGACTGAGCGGGGAAAAGAGCCCACTGTCACCGTGGGTATCACCCGGGTGTGGTCCACACCCCCCGCACCCCCATAGCGATGCCACTGGCCTTATGTTCTGGTGAGTGTTGAATTCACAAGAAGTTGGTGGCTGGTGTCCTGAGTACTTTGGCAGGAGCAAGCATGTTGTATAGCGGAGGATGGTCGACTCTACTACTCACTTTCTTGATTCACTGTGTATTTAGGTTATGGGACTTTGTTATTATCATCATCATTTATAGACTTTTCTGATTTTGCACATTTTTGTTGAGTGGTGCTACACTTTTTGTTGTTTTACATGTTAGTTTGGGTTTTGTTATATTGCCCTGATGTGAGAGCAGCCCCACAAATTGATTTACTTTCAATAATTCTCCATTGCACACCATACTGGACCAAACCTTTCCTGGGAAGGTGCTGTAGTAACTAATGAACTGTATTTTTCAGAGCATAGAATGTGTTAAAAGTATTTTGAAGTATATTTTATTATAGCGTAGAACATATCATAGAGCAGGGATATGCAATTAGCGGACCTCCAGGTGTTGCAGAACTACAAGTCCCAAGAGGCATAGCAAGACTCTGTCAGCCACAAGCATGACACCCAGAGGCATGATGGGACTTGTAGTTTTGCAACAGCTGGGAGGTCTGCTAATTGCATATCCCTGTCATAGAGAGATGTGATGTTTCGGATGTGTTCAGGGCTCCTTTATTAATATAGAGCAAAGTCGCCCACACTGAGGACTTGTACACCACAAGACTTGGTCCATATAGCGATTTTTTTTAAAGTGCAATACTGGGTACGCCATGCCTGTTTGTAGGCTAAAAAAAATTCTGCATTTCTTCATGCAGGATTTCGCACTTTAACACAAAGTTTCTTACCCTTTTTTCAGTTCAGGCAGCCTTTTTGAAAGTTTACAAAATCTCTAGGCACCACAAGTGTAAAAAAAAAACTGAAATGTTACTTACCATCAATAGGAAGCCTGAACCTGGGATGATGCACACAGTCATGATTAAGGCCTGAGTGGGTGAAACATGTTGGCATTCTTTCTGGCTTTATTTCACTGTCCTACAATAAAGAATAACCACTTTGCTGATTTATATTGATGTGCTGGCATTTTTTATTTTCATGGACTATGTGTTTGGTAAGGTTCCAGAACTGCGGAATTGGGTTTTTGAGTCATTCATGGACTATAGAGGAGGTTGCAACGCTGCCACAGTTGTCTTCATGATGCACACAACCTTTCATCAGGAGTCCCTCTTTACATTAGAGGTGCCCCATTCATATCAGAGTCCCCCCCCCATCATATAAGAATCCTCCCTTTCGATCAGAATCCCCCATCACATCAAAGGCCCCTTCGTCACATTAAGGCTGCATTCACACCAGTGTTCATTTTGGCAGCAGATTTCGATTTAGTTTTAGTCTTGGGACTAAAATGGCATTTTAGTCTTAGTCCCATTTTAGTCTTCTGCAATTGTTTTAGTCGTATTTATTCGACTAAATCTCCAGTACATTTTAGTTGACTAAAACAAATTTTGGTCATCTAAAATGTGTAATTCAATTGTAATGCATTAGTTACCGTATATACTCGAGTATAGGTCGCCCGAATATAAGCCGAGGGTGAGAAATGCAGCAGCTACTGTAAGTGGAAAAGAGGGTAAACAATGCCCATCTGCATGCCTACCTGTGTCCTGTGCATGCCCCCGTGTGCCGTTCTGCAGCCTCTGTGTCCCTCTACAGCCTCGGCGCCCCTCGCATTTGCACCGATCAGCATGTAAAAACATACGGCGGCCATTGTAGTATTCAAAAGCCGCGCCTTGAACACTGCAATGGCCGCCGTCTGTCTGCATGACACACTGATCAGGTAGGCAGACGACGGTGACTCGAGTATAAGCCGAGGGGGGCACTTTCAGCCCAAAAAAAAGGGCTGAAAATCTCGGCTTATACTAGAGTATATACGGTAACATTTCTCTACAATTTCCAAACTCATTATATACTGCTGAAGTGAAAAATCTAATATGTTCTTTATTTTAGCATTGCGGTATGAACATGCACTATAGACCAGTGTTAATTTTGAAGTAAAATTTCAATTTAGTTTTAGTCTTAGTCTTTTGACTAAAATGGCGTTTTAGTCGTATTTTAGTCAACTAAAATAATATTCATTTAGTCGACTAAAATGTTTTAGTTGACAAAATGAACACCGATTCACACCTGAGCGTTTCAAAGTCGCGCTTTTCTACCGAGCTTTTGTTCAGGTCACCAATGTAAAAGGCAGAAAAATGCCTGTAATCTGCCCCAAAGAAGCTCATGTTCTTTTTTTTAAAGTTAGGGGCGTTTTTCAGCGTTTTGCTTCAGGTGACAAAACGCTCAGGTGCCATTGAAATGAATGGGATTTTGCTTATTGGTCGTTTTATGAGCTGAGAACGCTCAGGTGTGAATGTAGCCTAAAGGTCCCCCTATCATATCTGAGTGTCCTCCCCCTTCCCCCTCCTTCAGTGTCCCATCCTCGTATCATAGTCCCTCCATCACATTAATGTCCCCCCCTCCCATTAGAAGTCCCCCATCATATCAGAGTCCCTCCATCACAGAATAATCCTTTCATCATCGCTGAAGTTCCACCCTGTTCATGAAAGTCCCCCCATCACAAAGTCGCTTCTCCCCATCAGAGGCCTTACAGCTTACGGCTCCAGCAGCATGGCAGATCAGATCTGGACAGAGGTGTCCTTCCATCCTCTCCTGAATGTCGGGGGTGGCCCTCATGTCACCTTCCTTGGATCAGGGTCATGAGTTTGGTGCCTGGCCCTAGAGCAGAGGTCTCAAACTGGCGGCCCTCCAGCTGTTGCAGAACTACAAGGGCCATCATGCCTCTGCCTGTGGGAGTCATGCTTGTAACGGTCAGCCTTGCAATGCCGCATGGGACTTGTAGTTCTGCAACAGCTGGAAGGCCGCCAGTTTGAGACCCCTGCCCTAGAGCTTCATTGGTTATTCTGGTGCTGGCAGGCCAGCCTGCCCGCACCATTTGAACACATGACACCGATCCAGGATGAGTCCCATGTTGGAGACGCAGGCAATAAGAAAACCACCAACAAGGTTTTGGCTGTAGCCAAGTTTAACCACTTAAGATCTGCGCTATAGCCGGATGACGGCTACAGCGCAGACCTGCATTGCCGGGACGACGTCTATTGACGTCGTCCCGTGCATGAGCGGCCTGCGCGCCCCCTGAAGGGCGCGCGCGGTGCGCTCTGTGATCAGTGAGTCTGAGACTCGCTGGATCACAGATCGGAATAAGGGGTCGATCCCGACCCCTTACCATGTGATCAGCTGTCAGCCAATGACAGCTGATCATGTGATGTCAACACAGCCGGTAATCGGCTATTTTTTCTCCTCGTGCTGACAGCGTGAGGAGAAAAAAAAAAAAAGCCGATCACCGGCGGCAGTGAGAGGGACATCAGTCCCGATCACTGCGAGCTGCCGCCAGCTCATCAGTTCCCACCTGTGCCCCCTACAAGTGCCACCTAGCAGTAGGCAACAGTGCCCACAATCAGTGCCTGAAGAACAGTGCTGCACATCAGTGTCACCTACCAGTGGCCATCAGTGCCGCATTATCTGTGCCCATCAGTACCGAATTATCTGTCCCCATCAGTGCCGCCTTAACTGTGCCTATTAGTGCCCACCAGTGCCGCCTCATCAGCGCATACCAATGAAGCAGAAAAATTACCCGTTTGCAAAATTTTATAACAAACTATTAAACATTTTTTTTTTTTTCAAAATTTACCATCTTTTTTTGTTTGTTTAGCAAAAAAAAAAAAATCCCAGCTGTGATTAAATACCACCAAAAGAAAGCTCTATTTGTGAGAAAAAAAAATGATAAAAATTTCATTTGGGTACAGTGTAGCATGACTGCGCAATTGTCATTCAAAGTGCGACAGCGCCAAAAGCTGAAAATTGGTCTGGGCAGGAGAAGGGTTTAAGTGCCCAGTAAGCAAGTGGTTAATGTGAAGATGCTCCTCTAGAACAGATGGCCTTTATGCTGACAATGTACAGGTATATTTGGGAGGCAGACGTTTTTATACATCTGACTGACTTGTCAGAGGGCACCAAAGCCTTTGCCAATGCTGGCACTCCTGTATTGTCGCCTAGATTGTAAGCTCTAACGAGAAGGGCCCGCTGATTCCTCCTGTATTGCAATTGTACTGTCTGTCATACTGTAGTAAAGCGCTGCGCAAACTGTTGGCACTATATAAATCCTGTATAATAATAATAATAATATTGGTAAATAGGGACAGGTGCATGCTCAGGGGAGGACAACTGATCTATATAGGGCTAATAATGATCAGCCTGCCCTGCCGCCCCCCCTTATATTGGACTATCTTATAATTAAAGAGAAAAGGCAATATTGACCCTTGGCAAACCTAGACAGCGACCAAGCAATTTCTACTTCTTAGACCCTTTCACACTGGGGCGTTTTTCAGTCACTTTTGGGCTAAAAAAAAATAGCGCCTGAAAAACACTGCCTCTGCAGCCCCAGTGTGAGAGCCCGAGGGCTTTCACACTGGAGCGGTGTGCTTGCAGGATGTTGGAAAAAGAACTGCAAGCAGCATCTTTTGGGTGGTGTGGTGTTATACACCATTCCTCCACCGCCCCCTGCCATTGGAATCAATGGGCACCACTGCCGAAGCACCCGCAAAGCGCTTTGTGGGCGCTATTAACCCTTTTTCGCCCACATACGGGGGTTAAAAACAACACCGCTAGCAACCGAAAAGCCCCGCTATTACAGCGGTAAAGTGCAGTTAAAATTAGCAGCGCTTTACCGCTAACGCCCCAAGGTGTGAAAGTAGCCTTAAGAGTACTTGCTGCTGCCTACAAAGTATATTAGCAGAATAAATGCTGCCTACTGCGGGGGCTTTTTTTTTTAAATAATGAAATCCAGTTATCTTTCGAGGGGCCAGTCTACCCAGAAGCTTATAGTGAAGCATGGTAGGCTGAGTCAGTCCCTGGCTTCCTATTTGTCTGGGATCTTTCCAACAGTAAACACTCTCAGCCCTAATTCCTTCCCTGGCTTCATTCCACTTGGGAATTTCCAGGTGTTCCTGCCTAACTTTGTGTGTAATGGCTTCTCAAGTTAAATTCTCCATAATATACTACAAATAAAAAAGGAGCAGCAGGTATTCTGGAAACCCCTCATAATGGGTACAACAGGGGTGTGGACATGGCCGGTTCTACCACTAGGCAGCCGCGCCAGGGCGCCCGGCCACTGGTGTTCCTTCTCTCTCCTCTCTGCAGCAAACTAATGCGGCGTACACACGGTCGGAATTTCCGATGGAAACAGTCCGATGGGAGCTTTTCATCGGATTTTCCGACCGTGTGTATGCCCCATCGGCCTTTTTCTGTCGGAATTCCCGACGGACTTTGGATTGAGAACCTGTTCTCAATTTTTCCGACGGAAAACCTTTCTATCGGATTTTCCGATCGTGTGTATGCAATTCCAACACGCAAAATTCCGACGCATGCTCGGAAACAATTTGACGCATGCTCAGAAGCATTAAACTTCCGTTTTATAGTGCAGTCGAACGTGTTTTATGCCGCTGTGTTATTGACCGTCGGAATTTGGTGTCATCGTGTGTAGGCAACACAGCTTGAGCGAAATTCCGTTGGAAAAACCGTCTGAGTTTTTTCCGACGAGAATTCCGATCGTGTGTACGCGGCATTAGTCTCAGCATCAGCAGGCAGCCGCCGCTCCATTCGCGCATAGTGTCAGAGGCACACCGGCGGCAGAGGACTGTGTACCAACTCCTGAATGAATGGAAGTAAACCTTCATTGATGGGCGCTGGTGAGGCTGCATTTGATGGGCACTTCATTAAAAAGATGGGGGTATACATGGGCAGGGATAAGGGGGTGGAGCCAAGGGGGGGTGGGAAAATTAGGTTTTGCCTAGGATAGTGATGGTAAACCTTGGCACCGCAGATGTTTTGGAACTACGTTTACGATACTCATGCACTCGGCAGTGTAGTTGAGCATCATGGGAAATGTAGTTCCAAAACATCCGGGGTGCCAAGGTTCGGCATCACTGGCCTAGGGTGTCAAAAATTCTTGCACCAGCCCCGGTTGTGGATTCAGCACAGAGATCTCGCCAACAGAGTCCCCAAGAGATAGAAGAGCCTGGCAAAGGACTCTCCAGCATCCACCAAAATCTCAAAAATTAGTTTTAGGTGAACTGACCCTTTGGAGACCCTCCTTTATGCAGGTTATGATATAAAATACTTAAATTCCAAAGACCACATATGTTAAATTACATCTTTGAAAAGGAAAGCAAAAAACAATTCACAAAGATTGCAAGACAGTACAGTGCCTTGCAAAAGTATTCACCCCCTTTGGCTATTTTGTTACATTACAGCCTTTAGTGAGATGTTTTTTTAATCTGAATTATATGTGATGGATCAGAACACAATAGTCTAAGTTGGTGAAGTAAAATTAGAAAAATATAAACATAAAACTATTTTTCAGAAATAAAAAACTGATAATGGTCATGTGCGTATGTATTCACCCCCTTTGTTATGAAGCCCATAAAAAGCTCTGGTGCCACCAATTACCTTCAGAAGTCACAAAATTAGTGAAATGATGTCCACCTGTGTGCAATCTAAGTGTCACATGATCTGTCATTACATACACACACTTTTGTGAAAGGCCCCAGAGGCTGCAACACCTAAGCAAGAGGCACCACTAACCAAACACTGCCATGAAGACCAAGGAACTCTCCAAACAAGTAAGGGACAATGTTGTTGAGAAGTACAAGTCAGGGTTATGTTATAAATAAAATATCCAAATCTTTGATGATCCCTAGGAGCCCCATCAAATCTAACCTAACCAAATGGAAAGAACATGACAACAGCAAGCCTGCCAAGAGACGGCCGCACACCAAAACTCACGGACCGGGCAAGGAGGGCATTAATCAGAGAGGCAGCACAGAGACCTAAGGTAACCCTGGAGGAGCTGCAGAGTTCCACAGCAGAGACTGGAGTATCTGTACATAGGACGACAATAAGCCGTACGCTCCATAGAGTTGGGCTTTATGGCAGAGTGGCCAGAAGAAAGACATTACTTTCAGCAAAAAACAAAATGGCGCGTTCTGAGTTTGTGAAAAGGCATGTGGGAGACTCCCAAAATGTATGGAGGAAGGTTCTCTGGTCTGATGAGACTAAAATTTTACTTTTTGGCCATCAAAGAAAACGCTATGTCTGGCGCAAACCCAACACAACACATCACATCACCCAAAGAACACCATCCCCACTGTGAAACATGGTGGTGGCAGCATCATGCTGTGGGGATGTTTTTCAGTCGGGACTGGGGACTGGGAAAACTGGTCAGAGTTGAGGGAAAGATGGATGGTGCTAAATAGAGGGATATTCTTGAGCAAAACCTGTAGCACTCTGTGTGTGATGTGAGGCTAGGATGGAGGTTCACCTTCCAGCAGGACAATGACCCCAAACACACTGCTAAAGCAACACTTGAGTGGTTTAAGGGGAAACATGTAAATGTGTTGGAATGGCCTAGTCAAAGCCCAGACCTCAATCCGATAGAAAATCTGTGGTCAGACGTAAAGATTGCTGTTCACAAGCGGAAACCATCCAACTTGAAGGAGCTGCAGCAGTTTTACAAAGAGGAATGGGCAAAAATCCCAGTGGTAAGATGTGGCTCATAGAGACTAAGGGCTCTTTCACACGGACGGTCCGTATGTCCGTTTTTCATCCATCCGTTTTCGGATGAAAAACGGACATACATGTATCCCTATGGGATAGCGGGTGTCAGCGGATGAGCATCCGCTGACACCCGCTTTCGTCCGTGCCCGCTATGCTTCGTTTCTGCAGACGGAGGAAAACCCCATTTTTTCATCCGTCTGCAGAGCGGATCGGATGATGACGGACTCTACGCTCCGTCGTCACCCGACCTCCCATAGGGGAGAGCGGCGCTGTGACAGGTCCGTCCCTGCAAGGAGTGCAGAGATGGACCTGTCATCTTCCTGCTCAGCTGAGATCGCTCCGGCGATCCCCGCTGAGCAAGCGGCTATCCACGGGGCGGATCTGCACTGATCCGCCCCGTGTGAAAGAGCCCTTATCCAAAGCGACTTGGAGCTGTGATAGCCACAAAAGGAAGGTGGCTCTACAAAGTATTGACTTTAGGGGGGTGAATAGTTATGCACATTGACTTTTTCTGTTATTTTGTCCTATTTGTTGTTCGCTTTACAATAAAACAACAACAAAAAAAAATCTTCTTCAAAAGTTGTGGGCGTGTTCTGTAAAGTAAATGATGCAAATCCTCAAACAATCCATGTTAATTCCAGGTTGTGTGGCAACAAAACACGCGAAAAATGCCAAGGGGGGTGAATACTTTTGCAAGGCACTGTATGTTGTTCAAGCAATAAAAAAGGGAAAAAATAAAATTATACAATCCTATACCAACATCAGCATTCAGGCAGGAAAGCCTTTCACTGCCTGAAAATTTGGGATTTTAGCTGCAGCCACGATCCCGGTTATGACCAATTCATATCTGTCTATATACAACCCAAGGGCTGGAAGTGGTTGTAAACCTTAGACATGAAATGTGAACAAAGCCTATCCCTCTATAGTGTGTACTGTCTGTTGCTATCTGCATGAATCACTCCCGACACCAAGAAAAAAAAAAAAAATTGACAGGAGAGGGAGCTCCAGCACATAGCCTGTGATTGACAGCATCAGCTCTATTCCGGTTGTGCTGTGTGAAAAGGGGGCGGGGGGTATATTCCTTCCCCCCCAATCGGCTCTCAGAGCTCTCCTCACTGAGCTCTGCAGAGTGTAACTTCAGCTCCCCACCCCCTTTTTTCTGACAGCTCAGACAAGCTTTATAAATGCTGGTCTTTGAACGGCTGTAGAGAAGAGAAGGCAGCAGATAAACAGGTACAACTTATGTAGGCGAATTGGTTTCATCTCTGCCTTTCATATCTGCCTGATGTTCAGCTTTAAGTTGATGTTTCCAGTCAACTGTGACAAATGACTCTTCCGGGTTGAACGACACCCAGCAATATTTAATTCACTTCTCAGTGATTCTCCGCCACCCAACCCCCCCCCACCGGAAAAGGACCGCAGGATGTTTCATAACCGGAAAAAAGACAGCTGAAAAAAGGTTATGCATACTGATCTAAACTAATAATAATTATACTGATCTAAAATAATAAAGCATATAACAGTAATTATACTGATCTAAATAAATTATACAATAATTATACTGATATAAACTAATACATATAATAATTTTACTGATAAAAACTAATAATAAAGAATACAATATGCTTTATTATTAGTTTAGATCAGTATAATTATTATATTCTTTATTATTCGTTTATATCAGTATAATTATTGTTATTTTATTTAAATCAGTATAATTACTGTTATAATAATTATACTGATCTAAACTAATAAAAGCATTTAACAGTAATTATATTGATCTAAATAATATAACAATAATTATACTGATATAAACTAATACATATTTGTTTTTATCAGTATAATTATTATATGTATTAGTTTATATCAGTATAATTATTGTTGTATTATTTATAAACTAATACATATAATAATTATACTGATAAAAACAAATAACACTATAATAATAATTATACTGATCTAAACTAATAATAAAGCATATTTTATTCTTTATTATTCGTTTTTATCAGTATAATTATTATATGTATTAGTTTATGTCAGTATAATTATTGTTCTATTATTTATTTAGATCAATATAATTACTGTTATATGCTTTATTATTAGTTTAGATCAGTATAATTATTATAACAGTAATTATACTGATCTAAATAAATAATATAACAATAATTATACTGATATAAACTAATACATATAATAATTATACTGATAAAAACAAATAAAGAATAATAATTATACTGATCTAAACTAATAATAAAGCATATTTTATTCTTTATTATTAGTTTTTATCAGTATAATTATTATATGTATTAATGTGCGAGAATGGCAGAGAGGGTCCAAACCGTTATACAGCACCTCATCCCTATATAATTACCGTATTTATCGGCGTATAACACGCAATTTTTCCCCCTAAAAATCGGGGGAAAGTCGTGGGTGCGTGTTATACGCTGATACCCCCCAAAAAAAATGACAAAAATTGGTTGCGGCGCCGAAAAATGGCGACCGCAGCCGAAAAAGACCGAACCGCGGCCGAAAAAGGCCGAAGCGCGGCCGAAAAAGACCGAGCCGACTGTTCAGCTCCGCTCGTAGTCCCGCCTCCCTGCGCTCGCTCCCGAAACAGCAGGGAGGCGGGACTCCGAGTGGAGCCGAACAGTCGGCTTGGTCTTTTTCGGCCGCGCATCGGCCTTTTTCGGCCGCAGTTCGGTCTTTTTCGGCCGCGCATGTGCGGTTTGTCTCGCGGCGGGAAATTTAAACGTCGGCAAGACTGCAAATGACGCTGGCAAACTGCAAATGACGCTGGGCAAGGCTGCAAATGACGCTGGGCAAGGCTGCAAATGACGCTGGGCAAGGCTGCAAATGACGCTGGGCAAGGCTGCAAATGACGCTTAAATGTAAGTTTTTTTTTTCCCTAAACTTCTCTCCTAAAACATTTTTTCCTTAAAATTCCCTCCTAAACTTGGGGTGCGTGTTATACGCCGATAAATACGGTATATATGTGTAAAGAGGAGAACCAAAGGGATTATAGCAGTGCCAGAGAAAAAAATAGAAAGGAGTTGTTGACAATTCAATGCATATAGAAAAAATATAATTTTAGTGAAAAAGTTAAAAATATAGAATTAGTTTCACAAACCAATTAACATAAGGATACATGCGCTCAAGGCCCCCAAAATAAGGATTTGAAGCAATTAGGCTTTACAGTAAATAGATAATTCGGTACAAATTGTTTAGATTCAATAATGATATAACCATTAGATCAACTTGAGAAGAACCTCAGTTGGTAGTGCAGGCCATTTTAGTGTCCGACATGTTTCGCCATAATAATGGCTTCTTCAGGGTAGGCCTGCAGAGCAATTATAATGAATCTACAAAGGAATAAATAAACAGCAATAATTACACAATATTCATTGATCAGAGTTTCCAACAGCTGAGCGAAAAGAGAGGGAGGGGGACAAAATCTAGCCAATCCCCCCCAGATGGACCATGTTCCTCCCCATTTGGCCCCAACTCACCCAAAATACACCAAATTGGGTGTATATCTGAGAGCTTGCAAAGTCAGGGCGGGGTTGCTTGATGGGCACCGGTCAATGGAAAGCAGGAGACATAGTGGACCTGGCAAAAATTCGATAAATGTATTGCATTACGTTGTGCTACCTTATATTTGGCAAAATAGATGTATACAATGTTGTCCAATTGCGTGGTTAAATATTCCGCAATTAAATGGCACATCATTGTAGATAGGACTGATTGTCTCAATACTTACTTTAAATTAAATAAAAGCTAAAGTTAGGTAGACACGGACAGGGGTAATAAAGATGGTATGGAGGCGCCTGAAATTGTTAATGAAAAAGAATTACTTGAATGTATGGATAAGGAATATAGGGATAATTAGGATAAATTTTGGTAAACATACCTGTATTTAGGCAGAGCTAGTGCTTAATGCACAATAAGGGATTACACATTGCCAAGGAAATACCAAACAGCCAGTGAGTGTACAGTGCCTTGCGAAAGTATTCGGCCCCCTTGAACTTTTCAACCTTTTGCCACATTTCAGGCTTCAAACATAAAGATATAAAATTTTAATTTTTTGTGAAGAATCACCAACAAGTGGGACACAATTGTGAAGTGGAACGAAATCTTTTGGATTTTTGAAACTTTTTTAACTAATAAAAAAAATGAAAAGTGGGGCGTGCAAAATTATTCGGCCCCCTTGCGTTAATACTTTGTAGAGCCACCTTTTGCTGCGATTACAGCTGCAAGTCGCTTGGGGTATGTCTCTATCAGTTTTGCACATCGAGAGACTGAAATTCTTGCCCATTCTTCCTTGCAAAACAGCTCAGTGAGGTTGGATGGAGAGCGTTTGTGAACAGCAGTTTTCAGCTCTTTCCACAGATTCTCGATTGGATTCAGGTCTGGACTTTGACTTGGCCATTCTAACACCTGGATACGTTTATTTGTGAACCATTCCTTATAGATTTGTGAACCATTCCTGTAGATTTTGCTGTATGTTTGGGATCATTGTCTTGTTGGAAGATGTTGGAAGATAAATCTCCGTCCCAGTTTCAGGTCTTTTGCAGACTCCAACAGGTTTTCATCCAGAATGGTCCTGTATTTGGCTGCATCCATCTTCCCCTCAATTTTAACCATCTTCCCTGTCCCTGCTGAAGAAAAGCAGGCCCAAACCATGATGCTGCCACCACCATGTTTGACAGTGGGGATGGTGTGTTGAGGGTGATGAGCTGTGTTGCTTTTAGGCCAAACATATCGTTTTGCATTGTGGTCAAAAAGTCCGATTTTGGTTTCATCGCACCAGAACACCTTCTTCCACATGTTTGGTGTGTCTCCCAGGTGGCTTGTGGCAAACTTTAGACGAGACTTTTTATGGATATGTTGAGAAATGGCTTTCTTCTTGCCACTCTTCCATAAAGGCCAGATTTGTGCAGTGTACGACTGATTGTTGTCCTATGGACAGACTCTCCCACCTCAGCTGTAGTTCTCTGCAGTTCATCCAGAGTGATCATGGGCCTCTTGGCTGCATCTCTGATCAGTCTTCTCCTTGTCTGAGCTGAAAGTTTAGAGGGACAGCCAGGTCTTGGTAGATTTGCAGTGGTCTGATACTCCTTCCATTTCAAAATGATCGCTTGCACAGTGCTCCTTGGGATGTTTAAAGCTTGGGAAATCTTTTTGTATCCAAATCCGGCTTTAAACTTCTCCACAACAGTATTACTGACCTGCCTGGTGTGTTCCTTGGTCTTCATGATGCTCTCTGCGCTTTCAACAGAACCCTGAGACTATCACAGAGCAGGTGCATTTATACAGAGACTTGATTACACACAGGTGGATTCTATTTATCACCATCAGTCATTTAGGACAACATTGGATCATTCAGAGATCCTCGCTGAACTTCTGGAGTGAGTTTGCTGCACTGAAAGTAAAGGGGCCGAATAATTTTGCACGCACCACTTTTCAGTTTTTTATTTGCTAAAAAAGTTTAAAATATCCAATAGATTTCGTTCCACTTCACAATTGTGTCCCACTTGTTGGTGATTCTTCACAAAAAATTAAAATTTTATATCTTTATGTTTGAAGCCTGAAATGTGGCAAAAGGTTGAAAAGTTCAAGGGGGCCGAATACTTTCGCAAGGCACTGTAAATCCAAAACGAGGCTG
>CM053027.1:28684224-28724113 GCA_028564925.1 Lithobates sylvaticus
GGGGATACCCACGATCGTCTCACGGTGAGGCAGAATGGGGAGATGCTAAAGTAAACAAGCATCTCCCCGTTCTGCCTAGTGACACTGTCACAGATCACAGCTCCCTGTAAAATCGGGAGCGGTGATCCATGTCACACACAGCCCCCTCCCCCACCACAGTTAGAATCACTCCCTAGGACTACGCCAATAACCCCTTCACTGCCAGTGACAATTTTACAGTAATCAATGCAATTTTTTTAGCATTGATTGCTGTATAAATGCCAATGGTCCCAAAAATGTGTCAAAATTGTCCAATGTGTCCGCCATAATGTTATAGTCACGATAAAAATCGCTGATCACCATTACTAGAAAAAAAAAAAAAAACACAACAATAAAAATGCTATAAAATGATCCCCTATTTTATAGATGCTATAACTTTTGCGCAAACCAATCAATAAATTATTGAGATTTTTTTGTTTTACCAAAAATATGTAGAAGAATACGTATCGGCCTAAACCGAGGAAAAAAAAAAATTTTTTATATTTTTTTTGGGGATATTTATTAGGGCTGTGGAAATTAAAGATCAATTCCTCGATTCATTTTTTTGATCGATCAAAATTCTTTTGATTGGTACTCACCTCTCCGGCTTCCGGGTCTTCAGGGAGTTCCTTCGGAGATCCGGTGACGTCACGGACATCAACGTCACCAGACTCCTCCCCCCTTCCCCAAGTGCCTCCGTCTGCTAACGAAGGGAAAGGTGGAGGAGTCCGGTGACGTTGAAGTTCTGATTGAACGTAACGCGTACGAGGGAGGAGCTACACATGACGTCACCCGCTGCTGCCCTACGGAACTAACACGATTGTCGGCTTTACATGCTGTGTTTTTATCATCATCTTTATGTGAGTAGTTTGTGTTTGAACACAAAAATGTTATCTTATACTTAAGCGGTGAGCACTTAGATCTTTTCTTTCTACCCATGACCTGGCGTCCTTGCTGAGATCTAAGGAGACGGGAGAGAAGTTTATGGTCCGTGTTAACCCTTTTGATACCCGCTTGTATGACCACCTGTTTGCACAGGGGTCCATGCCATAAGGTGAGAGTGATTAGTAAGACCGGAGGTGGAGGGATTGTCACGCTACTGTGGGAAAAAAAAATGACTTACGTCAGTGCTACAGTTTGAATTTAAAACGTATTTGTGTGAACTGTGAAGTTAAGTCATGGATTGTGGAAACTAACTAGTGTCGGGTGCAGTGTTGGTCATCTTACTTTAAAAAAGTAATTAGTTAAGTTACAAATCACTTCTCCCAAAAAGTAATTGCGTTAGTAACTGAGTTACTACATTGGAAAAGTAATTTGTTGCGCAGTGGAAACTAACTAGTGTTGGTGATTGTATATAGTGTATACCACATTTACCACTGACTAATCCAGAGTTGCAATGCAAGGAGATCAGCTAAAAGTAGTTGGATCTGTATGTGCGTTCTAAATCGAAATTAGTAGATCGATTAAAAAAAAAAAAAAAAATTTGATTAATCGAACACAAAAATTTTAAATCAGTAACAGCCCTAATATTTATTATAGCAATAAGTAAAAAATAATGCGTTTTTTTTTTTCAAAATTGTCGCTATTTGTTTATAGCGCAAAATAAAAAAAAAAAAAAAAAAAAACGCAGGAGGTGATCAAATACCACCAAAAGAAAGGACGTCAATTTTGTTTGGGAGCCACGACCGCGCAATTGTCAGTTAAAGCGACTCAGTGCCGAATCGCAAAAAAGTGCTCTGGTCAGGAAGGGGGTAAAATTTTCCGGGGCTGAAGCCATTAATATAATATTTTATCAATGTTGTATACTGAGGTGTGTATTGGATGTATCATCCTATTCTGGATCTGCTCTGTTGATCAATGTCTAATCAATTCTTACATTTCGGTATCAACAATGTCTTTTATTATCCGACTATGAATTGACGCGCCTTTGATTAAAGCATAACGATACTAGAGTTAATGTTATTATCATTATTATGAGTATTAACATTATTGGTGGTGATATATTATTGTCATCATTACCGCTATTCATTTTTGACTATTCTAAATCAAACAACATACTTGTACTGGTCTGATGTATGCGGTGGCTTTGCGTTAATCTGCGGGGCCACTGTATTACATCATATCACTATCAAATTCTATTACAGAATATATACCGTTCATTTCAATTATCAAATGCACAGACACGCCTCATGTAAAAAAGTCACAGTTTTTGCAACCAGTATTCACTAGCAGGGGGTCAAACCCCCTCAGTTCTTATTAACATCTGTAGAACGTATAAAAAAGGAGTAAGAGTACATAGCGGTTGCCATTTTCATATACGTCATCAGTACACATCCTCATTAACTCCGAAGGCAACTATAGCTTTTTAAGTGTTGCACTCTGCAGAGGGTGTAACACATAAGCACCCATCACTAATTATATGCAAAGACTGTCACATACATTTTTGGATACATTTCAGCTCTTTAATATTTAAGTCTCCTTAAGCGTCACACCTACACCCTTACCAATCAGAAGGAAAATGATAAATGGTTTTACAAATAAATATGTGAAAAGTGTGGGGGGTACATTTGTATGGCGCCCCCCGGAGTCAATACTTTGTAGAACCGCCATTCGCTGCAATTACAGCTGCAAGTCTTTTTGGGGATGTCTCTACCAGCTTTGCACATCTAGAGAGGGACATTTTTGCCCATTCTTCTTCTTTGTAAAATATCTCAAGCTCTGTCAGATTGGATGGAGAGCGTCTGTGAACAGCAATTTTCAAGTCTTGCCACAGATTCTCAATTGGATTTAGGTCTGGACTTTGACTGGGCCATTCTAACACATGAATATGCTTTGATCTAAACCATTCCATTGTAGCTCTGGCTGTATGTTTAGGGTCGTTGTTCTGCTGGAAGGTGAACCTCCGCCCCAGTCTCAAGTCTTTTGCAGACTAACAAATTTTCTTGTAAAGCCTTGTACACACGATCGGACTTTGTACAAAAATCCATAGAAAAGTTGGTTTAAAGGGCGTTGGCCGTGAACTTGTATTGCATACACACGGCAGGACTTTTTCATCCAACTTTTACCAAATCACATGTTTTTTCTGCTCTTTACCGCCACCGGTCAACTTCTGTATTGTTATCTGATCTTTTGCATTGGTTCTGAGCATGCGCGATTGTACTTTGGACTTAAGTCCGATGGTTTTCTGTACACACGATCGGACTTTGCTCCATCGGACTTTTGTTGCCGAAAAGTTTGTCTGTTTGCAGAGCGAACTTTTGTCCGATAAAAACCCAAAAATATGTCCGATGGAGCGTACACACGGTCGGAAGTTGCCTTAAAACAGCTAATTTGCATGTTTTTTGTCAAAAAGTCTGATCGTGTGTGTGGGCCTTAAAGTGGGGGGCCCCCTAAAAAAATTTTTTTTTTAAAGTCAGCAGCTACAAATACTGCAGCTGCTGACTTTTAATAAATCGGACACTTACCTGTCCCAGGGTCCAGCGATGCGGGGGAACGAAGGCCCCCCTTGTTTCCCGCTCCGCTCACGGCGCCGGCATTCTTACTGTGGGCACCCGGCTGTGGCTTCACAGTCGGGCACCCACTGCGCATGCGCGAGCGGCGAGGGGAAGTGATGTCAGTGCCCGGGGCACTGAAGGTGGCAGACTACGAGGGACCCCCTAGCAACAGGCATTTAGAGGTGAGTAAAATAATTTTTTTCCAATAAATTTTTATTTATTTTTTTTTTATGATTTTTAAGCAATTTTTTTTTAATTTTTTGGTGGAAACACCACTTTAAGATTGTCCTGTATTTGGCTCCATCCATCTTCCCATCAACTCTGACCAGCTTCCCTGTCCCTGCTGAAGAAAAGCATCCCCACACATGATGCTGCCACCCAGGGGCGTAACTATAGGGGGTGCAGCAGTTGCGAGCGCAACCGGGCCCTGTGCTGCAAGGTGCCCATGTGGCCCCCCTCTACATATGGCCGGTGGCAGCATAGGCGGTTAGGCACCGGGCGCACGGGTGGCTGGAGGTGGGGGGTGACTAGCAGAGCTCCATGCTCGACTACCGCACTGGCTGCTCTTTAGTTGTGCATTCCCCACACAACCTGTGTCCTCTGCCGCTCCTCCGGGTCCCCCTCTCCTGCTCCGTGCAGTGCTGCTCAGTCCGGTGTCTGTCCTCCCCAGCAAGAGTCCCGCCCCCGAGTCCGGCTCACACTGCACTGCATGCTTCTCCCGGGTGAACAAACTTTAAGCACACAGATGCAGTGCAGCCCTATGAGAGCCGGCTACCCAAAGGACACCGCAGGCTTGTCTGCCAGCACCCCCCCTCCTCCCCGTCATACACAGACGTTGACAGGCCTTTCTGGGAGATAAGTCCCCTAAGGATAGGGACTCCATCTCCCCTGGGGACAGGGCCCACTTCTCCCCAGAGGACAGGGACCCCATTTCCCTTGGGGACAAGGACCCCATCTCCTCTGGGGACAGGGCCCACTTCTCCCCGGAGGACAGGGACCCCATTTCCCTTGGGGACAAGGACCCCATCTCCTCTGGGGACAGGGCCCACTTCTCCCTAGAGGACAGGGACCCAATTTCCCTTTCCCTTCTTCCTCTTTGTCTCAAAGGTGTAACATCGTAGGTCTGTTTAGACCCCTGATATCAGGTTGTGCGGATGTCCCTCCAGGTGTCAAACGATGGCAGGAGGAACTAGGGATTCCCTGCACTGTAAATAGAAGCGATAAGATATTAAAAAGTTAATACATGGGGCCGCATTGGACATTAAAACCACAGAAGTCAATTATAAGTGTCTTATGGGCTGGTATATAACCCCTGTGAAAATGAGTAAAATTCAGAAAAACAAATCCCCCGGGTGCTGGAGAGGCTGTGGAGCCATCGGGACGATGTCACATATATGGTGGGAGTGCCCTATTATTAAAACATATTGGAACTAATTAAAATTATTACAAAAAAAACTATCCCTGAGGATCCATGGGTGGTATTGTTCCATGGGACAGATACTCCCATGAAACAGTACAGGAGCTCAATAATCCCTACTCTATTAAATGAGGCAAAAAACCTAATCCCAAAGAAGTGGACGGAACCAGAGAGCCCGCGGATAGGGGAATGGTTTGTGCGAGTGAATATACATCAAAGACTAGAGAACACAGACCCTGGGGGGGGAGCAGGGGAAGGAGAAGGTAAATGGTCCTGTTGGGAAGACTTTAGAAAGTCATGGAGATATTTTGAAGAGATAACTAGATAATAGAACGGCTTGTATGGCGAAATAACTTGACCGATAGAAGTTGGTGGGTTTACGGCCCATCTTGCAAGGCAGGGACGGTGGGAGGGGGGTGGGTAGGGGAATAAGGGGAGTAAAATGTAAAATGTTTTATACCAATGATTGGTGTGTAGCGAAAAAAAATTGAAATAAATAAAGATTTAAAAAAAAAAAAAAAAGACCTCTGATATCTCACCAAAGTCCCCCAATGGGACTAATAAAAAATTGTAAAAAATAATAAAAAACTGCTGATACCAGTGGTGGAACTACAGGGCCCACAAAAGTCGTACCTGTGACCGAGCCCTGGAGTTCCACCACCGGACTCGGAGGGAAGGGCCTCGGCTGGGGTTCAGGGGGGCCCTTCATGGTTTCTTGCACCGGGGCCATGAAGGTTCTAGTTACACCACTGCTGCCACCACCATGTTTCACAGTGGGGATGGTGTGTTCAGGGTGATGTGCAGTGTTAGTTTTCCGCCACACATAGCGTTTTGCTTTTAGTGCACGACTAATAGTTGTCCTGTGGACAGATTCTCCCACCTGAGCTGTGGATCTCTGCAGCTCCTCCAGAGTTACCATGGGCCTCTTGGCTGCTTCTCTGATGAATGCTCTCCTTGCCCAGCCTGTCCGTTTAGGTGGACGGTCATGTCTTGGTAGGTTTGCAGTTGTGCCATACTCTTTCCATTTTCAGATGATGGATTGAACAGAGCTCCGTGAGATGTTCAAAGCTTGGGATATTTTTTTTTTTATAACCTGACCCTGCTTTATACTTCTCCACAACTTTATCCCTGACCTGTCTGGTGTGTTCCTTGGCCTTCATGATGCTGTTTGTTCACTAAGGTTCTCTAACAAACCTCTGAGGGCTTCACAGAACAGCTGTATTTATATACCGAGATTAAAATTACACACAGGTGGACTTTATTTACCAACTAGGTGACTTCTGAAGGCAATTGGTTCCACTAGACTTTAGTTAGGGGTATCAGAGTAAAAGGGGGGCTGAATACAAATGCACGCCACACTTCATATTTGTAAAAAAAATTGAAAATTTATCATTTATCAAAGTTCCACAATTATGTGCCACTTTGTGTTGGTCTATCACATAAAATACATTTACGTTTTTGGTTGTAACAAGAGAAAAATGTGGAAAATTTTACTGGGTAGGAATACTTTTTCAAGTCACTGTAAGCAGTACTGGATAGAACCCAGTACTGGTAAGAACATTCGACCAGAAGAGAAAATACCCTAACATTCGATTTTTGTCCCAATCCCATAATATTATTATTAATAATAATAATAATAATAATAATAATAATAATAATAATAATAATAATAATAATATGCATTCAAGTGCCAGTACCGCCGCTGAATGTGATCCATTGACGTGAATGGGGCCGCATCGCAGCTGCCTGCAATGCAAGCGGTTGCCGCGAGATGGGTCGGCATTTGCAGAGTTAAAACAGGCAGTGAAGAGGCAACATATCACCCGTCTGAAAACGATCCACCACTGATCGCTTATTAGAGTGGTGGCAACAACCGCTGCACTTATGAGCGCGCCCTAAAATTAAGGAGCGATTGCCGATTAATTCACGCACAACGAATATACATGCTAAACAGCGATGTAGCTTATATACCAGTATGTATGTATGTATGTATGTATGTATGTATGTATGCATGCATGTATGTACCCCTTTAAAGACATCACAATAGACAAATATGGCGGCTTAAAGGGTCTGCACTCACCTGCCAAATGTCATCCTTCCAAGCAGCGGATTTGGGGCTCCTCTCGGGGACAATCGGGCCTCTGTGCGGCGACTTTTCTGGCAGCTCGGAAAAAATAGTGAACATCTCTGTGTGCAGAGCGAGCGAGGACTGTGTGCGAGGAGTGACACTCCTCCATCCCTCCTCCTCCCTCCCCTCCTCCTCTCCCCATGTACACAGGGAAGCCTCTGTGCCATGTGGCAGACAGCCTGGGTCGCTGCCTTACCACCCAGGCACAGCAGAGGGGATGCTGGCTACACAATCAGGGGACGGTGCGATGTACGCAAGGATGACGACACGGCGTGTGTGTGCGATATAAGAAGCAGCATTCCGCGTGCCTGTCCCAGCATGACTGCAGCTTACAGTTATTTCCATCAGCTGTTGTGAATTGGGAACAGGACGGGCAGGGTCTGTCCGTTTTTTTCATAATTCTTTTTTAACCACTTTTTACAAAAAAGGTATTGAAATCTGCAAAAAAAAGTTCCCAAGCTCCACAATCCCACCTGCCGGCCCAGGCCCGCTAGGTAGATGGGAAAGGAAATCAACCAATTTCCTAAAAAACGTGTTGAAATCTGCTAGAAAATTTCCCAAGCTCCACGATCCCACTTGCCGCCCCAGGCTCGGCGGTACTGCCAGGTAAATGGGAAGGGTAACCAACCAATTTTTCATGAAGCGTGTTGAAATATGCTGGAAATTTTCCCCAAGCTCCGTGATCCCACCTGCCGGCCCTGGCTTGGGCCCCGCTAGGTAGTTTGGAAGGCAAACCAATTTTTCAAAAAAGCGTGTTAAAATGTGCTAGAAATGTTCCCACTCTCCGCGATGCCACCTGCCGGTGCGTTCCTGTGCGGTGTGAATTTGCAGCAATAAATGGGCTGTAAATCACACAGAAGCGCAGAAAAAGTACTACTTTAAAAAAGTAAAACTTTGACTGGGCCATTCTAACACCTGAATATGCTTTGATCTAAACCATTCCCTTGTAGCTCTGACTGTATGTTTGGGGTCGTTGTCCTGCTGGAAGGTGAACCTCCGCCAAAGTCTCAAGTCTTTTGCAAACTCAGGTTTTCTTCTACGATTGCCCTGCATTTGGCTCCATCCATCTTTCCTTCAACTCTGACCAGCTTCCCCGTCCCTGCTGAAGAAAAGCATCCCCACAACATGATACTGCCACCACCATGTTTCACAGTGTGGATGGTGTGTTCAGGGTGATGTGAGGTGTTAGTTTTCCCCACACATAGTGTTTTGCTTTTAGGCCAAAAAGTTACATTTTGGTCTCATCTGACCAGATCACCTTCTTCCACATGTTTGCTGTGTCCCCCACATGGCTTCTCACAAACTGCAAACAGGATTTCTTATGTCTTTCTTTCACCAATGTCTTTCTTCTTGTCACTCTTCCATAAAGGGCAGATTTGTGGAGAACACGACTAATAGTTGTCCTGTGGACAGATTCTCCCACCTGAGCTGTGGATCTCTGCAGCTCCTCCAGAGTTCCAATGGACCTCTTGGCTCTTCTCTGATGAACGCTCTCCTTGCCCGGCCGGTCAGTTTAGGTGGACGGCCATGTCTTGGTAGGTTTGCAGTTGTGCCATACTCTTTACATTTTCGGGTGATGGATTGAACAGAGCTCCGTGAGATGTTCAAAGCTTGGGATATTTTTTTTTTTTTTTTTTTTTATAACCTAACCCTGCTTTATACTTCTCCACAACTTTATCTCTGACCTGTCTGGTGTGTTCCTTGGCCTTCATGATGTTGTTTTTTTTTAAAGGTTCTCTAACAAACCTCTAAGGGCTTCACAGAACAGCTGTATTTATACTATTATTAAATTACACACCGGTGGACTCTATTTACTAATTAGGTGACTTCTGAAGGCAATTGGTCCCACTAGATTTTAGTTGGGGGTATCAGAGTAAAGGGGGTTGAATACAAATGTACCCCCCGCACACTTTTCACATATTTATTTGTAAAAAATGTGGAAAACCATTTATCATTTTCCTTCCAATTATGTGCCAACACAATCACATAAAATCCCAAATAAAATACACTTAAAGGGGTTGTAAACCCTCGCCATTTTTTCACCTTAATGCATTAAGGTGAAAAACATTTAATGCAGCAGAGCCCCCCTTATACTTACCGGAGCCCTGAAATTTGCGCGACGGGAACGAGCATACCAGCTCCGGCCGGTGTGTCTCGCGTCCTGATTGGCTAGATTGATAGCAGCGCAGCCATTGGCTCCCGCTGCTGTCAATCAAATCCAATGACACGCTTCTCCTAGGGGGAATTTCTGATGAGGGGGGAGGAGCTGCGAGAGCCGCCGGGGGACCCCAGAAGACGAGGTTCGGGGCCACTCTGTGCAAAACGAGCTGCACAGGGGAGGCAGGAATGACATGTTTGTTATTTTTAAAAAAACAGAATCTGTTTTCTCAAGACATGTGACTGATCTGATGACACCTTGTGGATAGCGGACAAGTCAGATAACATGACAGGTGCAACCTGAAACCATATTCCTGGTGACTTCTCAAGAAAATATCAGGAAGCAACGAATGAAAATAAATAAAAGATTTCCTTGTGGTGATAACACTGTAAAAGTAATTGTAAATCTTTGTTTTTTTTTTTTCCCCTGTAACCACTTCAGCCCCGGACCAATTTGCTGCCAAAAGGACCAGGCCCCTTTCTGCGATTCGGCACTGCGTCGCTTTAACTGACAATTGCGCGGTCGTGCGACGTGGCTCCCAAGCAAAATTGGCGTCCTTTTTTTCCCACAAATAAAGCTTTCTTTTGGTGGTATTTGATCGCCCCTGCGGTTTTTATTTTTTGCGCTATAAACAAAAATAGAGCAACAATTTTGAAAACAATGCAATATTTTTTGCTTTTTGCTATAATAAATATCCCCAAAAAAATATATAAAAAAAAAATTTTTTTTTCCTCAGTTTAGGCCGATACGTATTCTTCTACATATTTTTGGTAAAAAAAAAAAAAAATAAAAATAAAAAAATCGCAATTAGCGATTGATTGGTTTGCGCAAAAGTTATAGCATTTACAAAATATGGGGATAGTTTTATAGCATTTTTATTAATATTTTTTTTTTTTTATTAGTAATGGCGGCGATCAGCGATTTTTTTTTTGTGACTGCGACATTATGGCAGACACATCGGACATTTTTGACACATTTTTGGGACCATTGTCAGTTATACAGCAATCAATGCTATTTAAATGCATTAATTCCTGTATAAATGACAGTTGTAGTGAAAGAGTTAACCACTAGGGGGAGGAGTTAGTGTGACGTGTGTGTGTTTTTTAACATTAGGGGGCGGGGCTGACGTCTGACGTCATTGATCGGCTTTCCCGATGACCGGGAACAGCCAATCAATGACAGGCAGAGTAGGAAGCACAGGGAGAGGTTTGTTTACACAGACCTCTCCCCGTTCTTCAGCTCCGTAACCCGATCGCGGGACACCAGCGGCGATCGGGTCCGCTGGTCCCGCGGCCGGGGTCACGGAGCTCCCGACCGCGTTGCGAGCGCGCCGCTGGCGCGCGTGACCCACGGGCAGGCAATTAAAGGGGACGTACAGGTACGTGCTTTTGCCTGCCCGTGCCATTCTGTAGACGTATATCTACATGGAGGCGGTCGGGAAGCGGTTAACCACTTGCCGACCGCCCCATGTAGATATACGTCGGCAGAATGGCACGTACAGGCAGAACCACGTACCTGTACGTGCCATTCTTTAGGCGGTTGGGGGGTCCGATCGGACCCCCCTCCGCCGGCGGGGACGGTCGGCATCGCTTCAGGAGCGATCCGGGACGAGGGGACGGCCAGTGGTTTCTGGCCACCCCCTCGCGATCGCTCCTGGCGAATGAAAAGCTTCCCCTTCCTGTCTATTGTATAGACAGGAAGGCGGAAGTGATGTCACGCTCGGTGCGCCGGTCTATGTGACCGGAGACGCCGAGCGGCGAACATGTTAAGGTTAGTGCACAACAGTACACTGACACCAGTACAGTTAGGCACACAAAACACCCCCCGGTCACCCCCTGATCACCCCCCAGATCACCCCCTCCCCCCCCCAGTCACAGTGTCACTAATTGCAGTGATCATTTATTTACTGATCACTGCATTTAGTGTCAGTGTGACTGTAATAACTGTCAGGGCAGTTAGTTTTAGGTCCTAGGTAGCCCCCTACCCCCCCCTAATAAAGGTTTAACCCCTTGATTGCCCCCCAGGTAACCCTTTCACCCCCTTTTGCCAGTGTCACTAAGCGATCGTTTTTCTGATCGCTGCATTGTGTCGCTAGGTAACCATTTTTTTTTTATTTTAACCGCCATGTTTTATATAGGTTCATAAATAGTTTTATAGGTCAGGTACCCCCATATTACAACCTAAATAAAGGTTTTAACCCCCTGATTGCCCCTAGAGTTAACCCTTTCACCAGTAATCACCGTATAACTGTCACGGGTGACGCTGGTTAGCCAGTTAGTTATTTCGTTATTTAGGTTCCCCGTCAGGTTTTTATATAGCGTCAGGTACCCCCATATATTACCTAATAAAGGTTTAACCCCCTGATTGCCCCTAGTTAACCCTTTCACCCCCTTTTGCCAGTGTCACTAAGCGATCGTTTTTCTGATCGCTGCATTAGTGTCGCTAGGTAACCAGTTTTTTTTTAGGTTAACCGCCATGTTTATATAGGTTCATAAATAGGTTTATAGGTCAGGTACCCCCATATTACAACCTAAATAAAGGTTTTAACCCCCTGATTGCCCCTAGAGTTAACCCTTTCACCAGTGATCACTGTATAACTGTCACTGGTGACGCTGGTTAGCCAGTTAGTTATTTCGTTATTTAGGTTCCCCGTCAGGTTTTTATATAGCGTCAGGTACCCCCATATATTACCTAATAAAGGTTTAACCCCCTGATTGCCCCTAGTTAACCCTTTCACCCCCTTTTGCCAGTGTCACTAAGCGATCGTTTTTCTGATCCCTGCATTAGTGTCGCTAGGTAACCAGTTTTTTTTTTGTATTACTGTTACGGGTGACGCTGGTTAGTTAGCTTGTTTTTTATACTGTCAGGGCACCCGCCATTTATTACCCAATAACGGTTTAACCCCCTGATCGCCCGGCGGGTGATATCAATTAGGTTTTAGGGTCAAATAAGGTCTGCGTCGCCCCAGGTTAGTGCCAGTACCGCAAACACCCACGCGCAAAGCATACACCTCCCTTAGTGGTATAGTATCTGAACAGATCAATATCTGATCTGATCAGATCTATACTAGCGTCCCAGCAGTTTAGGGTTCCAAAAAAACGCATTGTTAGCGGGATCAGCCCAGATACCTGCTAGCACCTGCGTTTTCCCCCTCCGCCCAGCCCAGCCCACCCAAGTGCAGTATCGATCGATCACTGTCACTTACAAAACACTAAGCACACATAACTGCAGTGTTCGCAGAGTCAGGCCTGATCCCTGCGATCGCTAACATTTTTTTTGTGGTAGCGTTTTGATTCAGTCGCTAACAGTCAGGAGCTTTTTTACCTGTGAATCTCAAAAAAATAAAAAAAACAAAAATAGTTGTCGTTTTATTGTTCTCTCTCTCTCTCTATTGTTGCTCTTTTTTTACTCCATTCTATTCTGCAATGTTTTATTATGTTTTATCATGTTTTATCATGCTTGCTTTTCAGGTATGTAATTTTGTTTACTGTGTTTTAGTGTTAAGCATTTTTTTGTTTTCAGGTGCGCCATTCAGTTGCAGCGCGGATTTATTTATCTTGACAGCAACAGCGTTTGCTCCCACGATACATAAAGCCGCGACTCCAACGCTGTAGGAGGTGATTTCACCACCACAGTTAAAAAAAAGAGCATATGTGCCGAAGCATGGGGGCAGCAGGGGGGGCGGAGGAGCGATTGGCTCCTAATGCCACGTACATACGGTCGAAATTCCGACCGTGTGTACACGGCATAACTTTTGCGGGAGGATGCCCCCATGCATCGGCATATATAAATGGTGCATGTATGCCCATCATTAGAAGTGGGTGGATGAAGGGAGGTATTCTAATGGTGGGCATACCCACCAATCAATCTCTTTTTTTCGTTCAGCCAAGAGGCTGCATGAAAAAAAAAAAGATTACAATATATGTCCAGTATGTTGCTGGACTTTGAATGGTTATACCAGAATGATGCCTACAGGTTTAGGTATCATCTTGGTATCATTCTTTTCAGCCAGTGATCGGCTTTCATGTAAAAGCAATTCTAGCGGGTAATTAGCCTCTAGACTGCTTTTACAAGCAGTAGGAGGGAATGTCCCCCCTCCCGGATATAAACCGCGCCATTGGGAAATTGGGAAAGCATTTTATCACACCAATCTTGGTGTGGTCAGATGCTTTGAGGGCAGAGGAAAGATCTAGGGTCTAATAGACCCCAATTTTTTTTCAAAAAAAGAGTACCTGTCACTGCCTATTGCTATCATAGGGGATATTTACATTCCCTGAGATAACAATAAAAATCATAACAAAGAAAAAAAATGGAAGGAACAGTTTAAAAATAGAATAAAAAAGCTAAATAAATAAAAAAAAAAAAAAAAAAAAAAAAAAAAAAAAGCACCCCTGCCCCCCCTTCTCTTGCGCAAAGGCGTACACAAGCGTTGGTCTGGCGTCATATGTAAACAGCAATTGCAGCATGCATGTGAGGTATCACCGCGAAGGTCAGATCGAGGGCAGTAATTTTAGCAGTAGACCTCCTCCGTGAATCTAATGTGGTATCATGTAAAGGCTTTTAAAGGCTTTTAAAAATGTATGTAGTTTGTCGCCACTGCGTGTTTGTGCGCAATTTTAAAGCATGTCGTGTTTGGTATCCATGTACTCGGCCTAAGATCATATTTTTTATTTCATCAAAAATTTGAGCAATATAGTGTGTTTTAGTGCATTAAAATAAAAAAAAGTGTATTTTTTCCACAAAAAATGCGTTTGAAAAATCGCTGCGCAAATACTGTGTGGAAAAAAAAAATGCAACACCCACCATTTTAATCTGTAGGGCCTTTGCTTTAACAATATATATAGTGTTTGGGGGTTCAACGTAATTTTCTTGCAAAAAAAAAATATGTTTTCATGTAAACAAAAAGTGTCAGAAAGGGCTTTGTCTTCAAGTGGTTAGAAGAGTGGGTGACGTGTGACATAGGCTTCTAAATGTTGTGCATAAAATGCCAGGACAGTTCAAACCCCCCCCAAATGACCCCATTTTGGAAAGTAGACACCCCAAGCTATTTGCTGAGAGCAATGTTGAGCCCATTAAATATTTTTTTTTTTTGTCCCAAGAGATTGAATAATGAAAAAAAAAAAAATATATATATTTTTTTTACAAAAAGTTGTCACTAAATGATATATTGCTCAAACATGTCATGGGCATATGTGGAAATACACCCCAAAATACATTCTGTTGCTTCTCCTGAGTACGGGGATACCACATGTGTGGGACTTTTTGGGAGCCTAGCTGCGTACGGAACCCCAAAAACCAAGCACCGCCTTCAGGCTTTCTAAGGGAGTAATTTTTTTATTTCACTTCTCACTGCCAATCACAGTTTCGGAGGCCATGGAATGCCCAGATGGCATAAAACCCCCCAAAATGACCCCATTTTGGAAAGTAGACACCCCAAGCTATTTGCTGAGAGGTATTGTGAGTATTTTGCAGATGTCGCTTTTTGTCACAAAGTTTTGAAAATTGAAAAAAAAAAAAAAAAATTTTTTTTTTTTCTTTACTTTCTTCATTTTCAAAAACAAATGAGAGCTGTAAAATACTCACCATGCCTCTCAACAAATAGCTTGGGGTGTCTACTTTCCAAAATGGGGTCATTTGGGGGGGTTTTGTGCTATTTTGGCATTTTATGGCCTTCGAAACTGTGATAGGTAGTGAGGAGTGAAATCAAAAATTTGCACCCTTAGAAATCCTGAAGGCGGTGCTTGGGTTTCGGGGCCCCGTACGCGGCTAGGCTCCCAAAAAGTCCCACACATGTGGTATCCCCATACTCAGGAGAAGCAGCAAAATGTATTTTGGGGTGCAATTCCACATATAACTATGGCATGTGTGAGCAATATATCATTTAGTGACAACTTTTTGAAGAAAAAAAAAATTATTTTTTATTTTTGTCTTTATTCAATCACTTGGGACTAAAAAAAAAAATATTCAATGGGCTCAACATGCCTCTCAGCAAATAGCTTGGGGTGTCTACTTTCCAAAATGGGGTCATTTGGGGGGTTTTGTACTTCTCTGCCATTTTAGCACCTCAAGAAATGAAATAGGCAGTCATAAATTAAAAGCGGTGTAAATTCCAGAAAATGTACTCTAGTTTGTAGACGCTATAACTTTTGCGCAAACCAATAAATATACGCTTATTGGCATTTTTTTTACTAAAGACATGTGGCTGAATACATTTTGGCCCAAATGTTTGACTAAAATTGAGTTTATTAGATTTTTTTTATAACAAAAAGTAGAAAATCTCTTTTTTTTTCAAAATTTTCGCTCTTTTTCCGTTTATATCGCAAAAAATAAAAATCACAGAGGCAATCAAATACCATCAAAAGAAAGCTCTATTTGTGGGAAGAAAAGGACGCAAATTTCGTTTCGTTACAAAATTGCATGACCGCGCAATTACCAGTTAAAGTAGTGCAGTGCGAAATTGAAAAAAGACCTCTGGTCCTTAAGCTGACAATTGGTCCGGGGCTGAAGTGGTTAAGACCAGCCTCGTTTTGGATTTTAGGTGTTTACATGTTTAAAACAGGTTTTTTTGCTAGAAAAAAAAAAAAAATAAAAATAAATAAAAAAATAAATAAATAAAATAAATAAAAAAAAACTTGGAACCCCCAAACATATATATATTGTTTTTTTTCTAACACCCTAGAGAATAAAATGGCGGTCGTTGCAATACTTTTCACACCGTATTTGCGCAGCGGTCTTACAAGCACACTTTTTTTTGAAAAAATTCACTTTTTTGAATAAAAAAATAAGACAACAGTAAAGTTAGTCCAATTTTTTTATATATTGTGAAAGATAATGTTACGCCAAGTAAATTGATACCTAACATGTCACGCTTTAAAATTGCGCCCGCTCGTGGAATGGCATCAAACTTTTACCCTCAAAAATCTCCATAAGCGACGTCTAAAAAAATTCTACAGGTTGCATGTTTTGCGTTACAGAAGAGGTCTATGGCTACAATTATTGCTCTCGCTCTACCGATCGTGGTGATACATCACATGTGTGGTTTGACCACCGTTTTCATATGCGGGCGCTACTCACGTATGCGTTCGCTTCTGCGCGCAAGCTTGTCGGGACGGGGCGCTTTAAAAAAAAATTTTTTTTTTTTTTCTTAATTATTTTTCTTGATTTTATTTTATTTAAAAAAAAAAAAAAAAAAATGTAAAAACATCCCTTGTAATAGAAAAAGCGCATGACAGGTCCTCTTAAATATGAAATCTGGGGGGGTCAAAAAGTCCTCACATCTCATATTTGGACTTAAATGCAAAAAAAAAAAAAAAAAAAAACACTCACTCGCCTCTATACCCAGCACGGAGGAGGACCCGATCGCTTCCGCCGCTGCCGACGGCTCCGGTAAGCGGCGGAAGGCGCGGGAGAGCGACGGGAGGGGGGGCACCTCTCCCGCCGCCGATAACGGTGATCTCGCGGCGAATCTGCCGCGATGACCACCATTATCGGAATGCCAACCGGCGCCTGAAGAGATGGATATCTCGGTTGTGGCAGCAGCTGCTGTTAGCGAGATATCCCTCTTCAAAAAAGGGACGTACATCGTCGTGCGCCGGTCGGAAAGTGGTTAAACACTTGCCGACCGTCGCATGTACATATACGTCGGCAGAATGGCACGGATGAGCAAATGGGCGTACAAGTACATCCCTTTGAATTTGCTGCTGTGTGGTCACATGCGGGTCGTGCGCGAGCTCCGCGAGTAGGATCGCGGGTCCCGCAGACTTGATGTCCGCAGGGATACCCGCGATCGTCTCATGGAGCTGAAGAACAGGGAGATGCTAATGTAAACAATCATCTCCCCATTCTGCCTAGTGACACTGATCACAGCTCAGTGAAGTGTCACTCGTAGCCACGCCCCCTAACAGTTAGAATCACTCCCTAGGACACACTTAACCCCTTCCTAGCCAGCTAGTGGTTAACCCCTTCACTGCCAGTGTGATTTTTTTACAGTAATCAGTGCAATTTTATAGCACTGATCGCTGTAAAAATTACAATGGTCCCAAAAATGTGTCAAAATTGTCCGACATGTCCACCATAATGTCGCAGTCACGTAAAAAAAAATAAAAATAAAAAAAAAATAAAAAAAAAAATAAATAAATAAAAAATCGAAGATTGTCGCCATTACTAGTAAAAAAAAATAAAAAATATTAATAAAAATGGCATAAAACTATCCCCTATTTTGTAAACGCTATAACTTTTGCGCAAACCAATCAATAAACGCTTATTGCGATTTTTTTTTACCAAATATATATAGAAGAATACGTATCGGCCTAAACGGGGGAAAAAAAATGTTTTTTTTTTTTTATATATTTTTGGGGATATTTATTATAGCAAAAAGTAAAGTGTTTTTTTCTAAATTATCGCTCTTCTTTTGTTTATAGAATAATAACTACTGCAGAGGCGATCAAATACCACCAAAAGAAAGCTCAATTTGTTTGGTTACAGCATCACACGACCGCGCAATTGCCATGCAGTGCCGAATCGCAAAAAAATAGCCTGGTCATTGAGCAGCCAAATCTTCTGGGGGTGAAGTGGTTAAAGTATATGTGATTCCTTTACCTTGTAAAACAGCCCAGTCAGTTTAAATCGCATCAGCCCGGAAGAATTTACCCCCGTCCTGACCAGGCCGCTTTTTGCGATTCGGCACTGCGTCGCTTTAACTGACAATTGCGGTCATGCAACGTGGCTCCCAAACAAAATTGACGTCCTTTTTTTTCTCACAAATGGAGCCTTCTTTTGGTGGTATTTGATCACCTCTGCGGTTTTTATTTTGTGCGCTATAAACAAAAACAAAAAAAAAAAAAGAAGAAGGAGCGACAATTTAGAAAAAAATGCATTAATTTTTTACTTTTTGCTATAATAAAATATCCCCCAAAAATATATATAAAAAAAAAAAAAACATTTTTTTCCTCAGTTTAGTCCGATACGTATTCTTCTACATATTTTTTTGTAAAAAATTTTTTTAAAAAAATCGCAATAAGTGATTATTGATTGGTTTGCGCAAAAGTTATAGTGCCTACAAAATAGGGGATAGTTTTATGGCATTTTTATTTAAAAAAAAATTTAAAAAAATGGCGCTGATCAGCGATTTTCATCATGACTGCGACATTATGGCGGACACGTCGGACATTTTTGACACATTTTTGGGACCATTCACACAGCTATCGGTGCTCTACAAATGAACCGATTCCTGTGTAAATGACACTGGCAAACAAATGACCACCGCTCCAAGACTCTCCCTACAAGCGAATGCTCCTGCCCCTGTGTGGGAGCCCCAGGTGCTGGCTAATAGCACAACGATTAAAAATCAAAAGGAAGAACTCCGGACAGCCGCACACCGGGAAAATAAAATCCAAAGGGTTTATTTAAATGCAAAAAGACACCACAATCCAAACGCGGCAAAAAGGGGGGTACAGAGCTGATGCGTTTCGCACTGTATTTCAGTGCTTACTCATAGCTATGAGTAAGCACTGAAATACAGTGCGAAACGCGTCAGCTCTGTACCCCCCTTTTTGCCGCGTTTGGATTGTGGTGTCTTTTTGCTTTTAAATAAACCCTTTGGATTTTATTTTCCCGGTGTGCGGCTGTCCGGAGTTCTTCCTTTTGATTTTTAATCGTAAATGACACTGGCAGTGAAGGGGTTAACCACTAGGTGACATTGACCACTAGGTGACATTGTAGGGGTTAAGTGTGTCCTAGGGGCGTGTTTCTAACTGTAGGGGGTGTGGCTGTGTGTGACACATCACAGATCTCTGCACTGATCACACGGAGCAGAGATCAGTGAGTGTCACTAGGCAGAATGGGGAGATGCTTGTTTACATCAGCATCTCCCCATTCTTAAAGGAGATAGGGTGAGAAAAAGAGACTGGACTGCTGGCTAAACTGAACCCTGCCATAGCAGACCACAATCAGGTCGAGACCTCAGTAGAAGACCTCAAGACCTGCTCACCTAGGGTTGCCACCTCATCCCTTTAAACCTGAACACATATGAATTACTCAGGTTCTGAGGCTAATTTAATGCAGATAAGGCACCAAGAGAGGGGCCGGGATTGGCCTTAATCAGCCACAGAACCCGTGTAATTCATACGTGTTCAGTTTTCAAAGGGATGAGGTGGCAACACTATGCACAGCTGAGGACATTGCCTCAGATGGGAACTTACTCCCTTGGAAGAAGTGAGGTGTGATTTGGATGCCTGGTGAGAGCAGACTGTACTACAGAGAACTCCCACTTCTTGTAAAGAAGGAAGAGAGAGGGACTGTCACAGTGGGATTGAAAGAGAGAGACCACAGCAACTCCTATTTCTGTCTGACTTGAACTGAATTTTTAGCACATGTCTGGGGCACTCTGGATTTGGTAGGAGACTAACGTTACACAAGGGAACTGCTGGGAACAGTTGTTCTTTCTTAAAGGGCCCCAACTTTACTAGCCAAGGTTCTTTGTTCCTTTCTCATTAATCACTGGCCCGTGTGACAAAACGGGGAGTGTAAGAGCAAGTTAGGACTGTCTTTATATACCATTGATAGGTAAATGCAGTTCAGTTCTGTTAATTGTTATTCAAATACTCCAAGTGTTTAACCACATCTCTTAGGCTGCTTTCACACCTGAGCGGTGCGGGGCGGCGACGGTAAAGCAGCGCTATATTTAGCGCTGCTTACCATCGCTTTACCCGCGGTATGCGGCCGCTAGCGGGGTGGTTTTAACCCCCGCTAGCGGCCGCAAAAGGGTTAAAAACCTCCGCAAACCGCCGCTGCAGCGGCGGTTTGCGGGCGGTATCCCCGCGGTTTCCCATTGATTTCAATGGGAACGAGCGGTATAGGAGCGGTAAATACACCGCTCCTACACCGCTCCAAAGATGCAGCTAGCAGGACTTTTTTTTTTACCGTCCTGCTAGCGCACCGCTCCAGTGTGAAAGCCCGCCTTACCTGAGCCCTGAAATTTGCGCGACGGGAACGAGCACACCAGCTCCGGCCGGTGTGTCTCGCGTCCTGATTGGCTAGATTGATAGCAGCGCAGCCATTGGCTCCCGCTGCTTTCAATCAAATCCAATGACACGCTTCTCCTAGGGGGGTTTTCTGATGTGGGGAGGAGCCGCGAGAGCCGCCGGGGGACCCCAGAAGACGAGGTTCGGGGCCACTCTGTGCAAAACGAGCTGCACAGGGGAGGCAGGAATGACATGTTTGTTATTTTTAAAAAACAGAATCTGTTTTCTCAAGACATGTGACTGATCCGATGACACCTTGTGGATAGCGGACAAGTCAGGAAACATGACAGGTGCAACCTGAAACCATATTCCTGGTGACTTCTCAAGAAAATATCAGGAAGCAACGAATGAAAATAAAAGATTTCCTTGTGGTGATAACACTGTGAGCATTATTAAAAGTAATTGTAAATCTTTGTTTTTTTTTTTTTTTCTCCTTTAACCACTTCAGCCCCGGACCAATTTGCAGCCAAAAGGACCAGGCCCCTTTCTGCGATTCGGCACTGCGTCGATTTAACTGACAATTGCGCGGTCGTGCGACGTGGCTCCAAAACAAAATTGGCGTCCCTTTTTTCCCCACAAATAGAGCTTTCTTTTGGTGGTATTTGATCGCCCCTGCTGTTTTTATTTTTTGCGCTATAAACAAAAATAGAGCGACAATTTTGAAAACAATGCAATATTTTTTGCTTTTTTGCTATAATAAATATCCCCAAAAAATATATAAAAAAACATTTTTTTTCCTCAGTTTAGGCCGATACGTATTCTTCTACATATTTTTGGTAAAAAAAAAAAATAAAAATAAAAAAATCGCAATTAGTGATTGATTGGTTTGCGCAAAAGTTATAGCATTTACAAAATATGGGGATAGTTTTATAGCATTTTTATTAATATTTTTTTTTTTTTACTAGTAATGGCGGCGATCAGCGATTTTTTTTGTGACTGCGACATTATGGCGGACACATCGGACATTTTTGACACATTTTTGGGACCATTGTCAGTTATACAGCAATCAATGCTATTTAAATGCATTAATTCCTGTATAAATGACAGTTGTAGTGAAAGAGTTAACCACTAGGGGGAGGAGTTAGTGTGACGTGTGTGTGTTTTTTTACATTAGGGGGCAGGTCTGACGTCATTGATCGGCTTTCCCGATGACCGGGAACAGCCAATCAATGACAGGCAGAGTAGGAAGCGCGGGGAGAGGTTTGTTTACACATACCTCTCCCCGTTCTTCAGCTCTGTGACCCGATCGCGGGACACCAGCGGCGATCGGGTCCGCTGGTCCTGCGGCCGGGGTCACGGAGCTCCCGACCGGTCGCGAGCGCGCCGCTGGCGCGCGTGACCCACGGGCAGGCAATTAAAGGGGACGTACAGGTACGTGCTTTTGCCTGCCCGTGCCATTCTGTAGACGTATATCTACATGGAGGCGGTCGGGAAGCGGTTAAGACCAGCCTCGTTTTGGATTTTAGGTGTTTACATGTTTAAAACAGGTTTTTTTGCTAGAAAGAAAAAAAATAAAAAAAAATAAATAAATAAATAAATAAAAAAAACTTGGAACCCCCAAACATTATATTTTTTTTTTTTTTCTAACACCCTAGAGAATAAAATGAATAAAAAAATAAGACAACAGTAAAGTTAGTCCAATTTTTTTATATATTGTGAAAGATAATGTTACTTTGCAATACTTTTTGCACACCGTATTTGCGCAGCGGTCTTACAAGCACACTTTTTTTAATAAAAAAAAAAAAAAAAAACCTTAGTTAGACTTACCGGTGACGGTATTTCTACGAGCCTTTCAGGACAGCACCTTGGAGAGAGCGCAGCTCCGCCTTTACCCAGGAAACACTGCGTGACAACGCCCCTTTTTAAGATCAGCTGCTTCCACCATGCCTTCAGTTGTTATCGAGAAATCCTCCGACATGCTGGAAAATATAAGCAGACAGTTACCATGCCCTATAATTATACATTATACATCATAACCTAGGGAGGGAAGTAGGCTGCTGTCCTGAAAGGCTCGTAGAAATACCGTCACCGGTAAGTCTAACTAAGGTTTTCTCTCTTCGCCTTTCAGGACAGCACCTTGGAGAGGATAACCAAGAAACTTACTTCAGGGTGGGACCACTGCCTGCAAAACCTTTCTCCCGAAGGATTGGTCTGAGGCTGAAAGCAGATCCAAGCGGTAGTGTTTTATGAAAGTTGAAAAACTGGACCATATGGCAGCCTTACAAATTTGTTCAGGCGATGCTCCGGCCTTTTCTGCCCATGATGCCGCTACTGCTCTGGTTGAATGAGGCAAGATTCCTTCTGGAGGCTCCAAACCTAGAGAGGTGTATGCTTCTTTAATGGCTTGCTTTAACCATCTTCCAAGGGTGTTTTTGGAAGCTTTACATCCCTTGTGAGCGCCCTCCATTAAAACAAACAATGAGGATGATTTTCTAAAGTCCTTTGTTATTTCCAGATACTTAAGAAGACATCTCCTGACATCCAGAGTATGGAAGGCTTCTTCTCCTGGCCCCGAAGGTGAGGGGCAAAATGTAGGGAGAATGATCTCCTGTGCCCGATGAAAAGCAGAGCTTACTTTTGGTAGGAAGGCTGGGTCTGTCTTTAGAACTACCCTGTCTGGTAGGCACCTCATGAATGGCTCTTTGATTGATAGAGCTTGTAACTCACTGACTCTACGAGCTGATGTTACTGCCACCAACAACACAGTTTTAAACGTTAAAAACTTAAGTGAGGATCCTTCTATTGGCTCGAACGGAAGCTTTGTTAGCCCTTGAAGAACCAAAGATAAATCCCATTTGGGAAAAATGATCACAGGCTTAGGCTTTACTTTAGCCATAGCTCTGAAAAAACGAATTATTAAAGGCTCCCCTGACAGGGTTCTTTCCAAAAAAAACTGATAAGGCCGCTACTTGCGTTTTGAGCGTACTTGCTGCTAGGCCTTTCTCCAATCCGTCTTGAAGAAACTCTAGAACTGAAATTGTACTAGACAAACTAAAGTCTTTTCTGGAACACCATGTATTATAAACTTTCCAGACCTTAAAATAAATGTCTCTTGTCACCTTCTTCCTACTTGCAAGAAGGGTAGTAATGAGTTTTTCTGATAGTCCCTTTTGTCTTAGGATTTGTTCTTCAGAAACCAAGCTGCTAGGTTGAGAAACGCTGGATCTGGATGAAGAAACTTGCCCTGACTCAGTAGATCTGACCTGTTTGGTAACTTCCAAGGAGGTTTTACTGAGAGGTTCATAAGGGTTGCAAACCACGGCCTTTTTGGCCAATAAGGAGCTATCAGAATTAGTTCCGTGGATTCCAGTCTGAATTTTGCTAGTACCCTTGGAATTAGTGGAAATGGGGGAAAAGCGTAGGACAGCTGGAAGTCCCATCTGTGAGCCAGAGCATCTAACCCCAGAGCTTGATCCTGTCTCTGAAGGGAGAAGAAAACTGGTACTTTCGCGTTTTCCTGACTTGCGAATAGGTCCACCTGAGGAACACCCCAACTCTTGGCTATTGTCTTGAATAGATCCTGATTCAGAGACCACTCTGCTTCTCTTACTTCCCTCCTGCTGAGGAGATCTGCCAAGGTGTTTTCCGTCCCTTTTAAGTGTACTGCCGATAGGGAGGCCAAGTTGTTCTCTGCCCATCTCAGTATCTGGCAGGCTAAATCCAACAGAGTTCTGCTTTTTGTGCCCCCTTGCTTTGTTATGTATAACACTGCCGTCATATTGTCCGTCAAGACTTGGACATGCTGATTCTTTAGAAGTTCCTGGAAGGACAGAAGACTCAGATGAATAGCCTTCAACTCTCTCCAGTTCGATGACCTTCTCGCTTCTGGCTTGGACCAAACCCCCTGAATAGTTTGTTCTTCCAGGTGGGCTCCCCACCCCCATGCGCTGGCATCTGTGGTCAGTCTTTGGGTTACTGGGAATGACCAGTGAAGACCTTTTGAGATGTTTCTCTGGTTCCTCCACCACCAGAGTGATCTTTTTGCTCTTACCCCTATGACAAACTTTTTCTCCAGCGATTCCTGGTAGGACCAATTTGTCAAAATGTCTGCCTGCAGCGGACGAGCATGCAGTCTGGCCCACTGTACTGCAGGGATTGCTGCTGTCAGCAGACCCAGGGCTGACATGGCTTGTCTTACTGAGAACCTTGAATTGGACTGAAGTACCTTCAGAGCCGACTGTATCTTTTCTATTTTTTCTTGGGGCAGAAATATTTTCTGTTCTACTGAGTCTATTTCGTACCCCAGGAACTTTGCTCTTTGAGCTGGTATTAGGTTGGACTTCTGAATGTTGAGAAGCCAACCCAGACCTCTTAGATGTGCTTGAGTCACTTGAAGGTTGACTTCCACCTGACTTTTTGAGTCGGCGAAAAGTAGCAGGTCGTCCAAGTAGGGCACTATTGGGATCCCTTTCAGTCTCAGGGGTTCCAATGCTTCTGCCATCACTTTCGTGAAAACTCTGGGTGAGGAGGAGAGGCCGAATGGCAGGGCTCTGAACTGGAGATGCCAAACCTCCCCCCTCCCCAAATTGACTGCCAGACGTAGAAATTTCTGGGACTGGGGTGCTATTGGGATATGGAGGTATGCATCCCTCAAATCGATGGAGGCCATGTGACACCTGGGGGTCAGCAAGTTCTTTACTGAAAAAATCGTGTCCATCCTGAATCTTTTGTATTTTATGGATCGATTCAACAGCTTCAAGTTGAGGATCAGACGGAACTTTCCCGATGGTTTCCTGACCAAGAATATATGGGAATAAAACCCTTTTTCTTTTTGCCCCTCTGGGACTTGAGAGATGACATTCTGTTGCATCAGCTCTTGAAGAAGAGACTTCATAGCCAGAGCCTTCTCCTGATCCTTCGGTAAGTTTGTTACGTAGAACCGACTTGGGGGGTTTTGTAAAAACTCCAGATGGTAACCCTGCTGGATTATCCCTAGGACAAATGGACTTCTTGTTGTTTTTTCCCAACTGAGCAAGAAGTCCTGAAGCCTCCCTCCTACTGGAAGCTGGTCACTGTTTTTTAGGGGATTGCTCAGGGTTTCTGAACAATACCCCACCCCTGCCTCTTCCTCTCTGGGGGTTCCAAGGTCTTTTCTTTGTTTGGTCCTTTTCCTTATCGGTTTGTCGAAAAGGACGAAAATTCTTCCTCTGTTGTACCACTTTCTTTTTCTGAGGAAAAGCTTTCTTTTTGTCTGCTGTCCTATCAAGTACAGTCTCTAATTCCGGACCAAACAACAAGTCCCCTGAAAAGGGAATCCCACACAATTTCCCTTTAGAGGCTGAATCCCCTGACCAAGTTTTAAGCCAGAGGGCTCTTCTTGCGGAATTAACCAATGCTGATGACCTGGCAGACATTTTGATGGATTCTGCCGAGGCATCAGCCATATATCGGACGGCTTTTAACAGAGTAGGGAAGGACTCTAATAAATCTTTCCTGGAGGTACCTGCCACCACATGATTTTTGAGTTGGTCTAACCAGCATTCCAAATTTCTGGCCACAACTGTGGCTGCCATTGCAGGTTTCAGATTGGCTAATGAAGAGTCCCATGCTTTCTTCAGTAGCCCATCCGCTTTTTTGTCCATAGCGTCTTTAAGAATTCCCATATCCTCAAAGGCTAAGTCCGTTTTTCTGGATACTTGAGAGAAGGCCGCATCTATCTTTGGCTTCTTATTCCAAACACACTCCTCACTCTCCTCAAAAGGGAACCTCCTTTTAAGGGCTTTAGAAAAAAATTGTCCTTTCTCTGGATCCTTCCATTCCTTTTTAATGGAGTCTGTTAACACCTTGTGTACCGGAAAGACTCTATGTTTAACCTCCTCCAGCCCCTGGTACATTTTGTCATGTACTGACAGCTGAATTTTTTCTTCCTGGATCTCCAGTGTAGTATAAATTGCCTTGAGTAAATCATCAACTTCCTCAAGTGACAGTTTATATCTAGAAGCCTTGGCTTCTTCTTCCTCTTCCTCATCATCAGAATCAAACGTTGAGGGAGGAATGCTTTCCCTTTCTTCCTCAGACTCACTTTCAATTTGCACAGAAGTGGACGGAGGGAGACTGGATTGAGAACCCTGTTCTTGGCTGGAACTCTGACCACGCTTTTTCACAAGGGAGCGTACTGTCCCTAGGGCCTCTGCTAGTTCTTTTCTCACTGAAGACAGGAGTTCCTTGCACTCCTGTGAAGACTCCTCCTTCACTAAATCCGCAATGCAGGATCTGCACAGGGGTTTGGGCCAAGAGTCCCTTAAAGGATTTTTGCATGAGGGGCATTTTCTTGAAGTTCTCTCTGACTTAGCAGTAACTTTCTGAAACGACAGAAATAAAAGAACCCACAGGTCCTCTTTAACTGCAGCCACTAAAGAGTACAACAGGTAGACCCCCCAAAGACAAACACCCTAAGTGCCCAGAGTCTCAATCCCTGCTGAACTGCTAATGGACCTTTACACCAAAGCAGACAGCTGCAGGTTAACTTAATACATAAACCAAACAAAAAACACCCAGTGATGTAAAGGAAAGAGGTCCCTCTGTACCTCTCCTACCTGGGACTGGCCGGGAACCTGGGCGCCTGCATCCGCCATAGCTGCTGAAGATCCGTCCTCCATTTCGATCGTAGCAGCCGCCGTCCGCACGCTTTAAATGGCTTTCCGACCGTGCCAAACAAACGGAAGTCCCGGCCAGAGGACCTGCCCCTTCCTCCTGCGTTCCAGCAGCTGGAACCAATTGCTGCTACGCCCTGCCGGAGGTCTCCACCCACCGGAACTGGCGTCCCCCGCCGTCCGGGATTCGGCGCCGCCATGCTGAGGCCTGGCATGGAACGCTCGTTTCTGAGCACAACCGCGGCCCCCCGAACGCACGGGCGATCAACCTCCGGCAGTCCATTACTCCTGTGAGCCGACGAAGGAAGGGAACACCGGAACACCAACCCCATCGTTCGGGAAGGTGCTGGGCTGGTCTTTGCGAACGTAAGCACAAGGTACTGCCAAAACCCTTGTTTTTCCTTTAAAGAGAGCGCAGCACCCCTGGTTCCCCAGCAGTGTTCCACCATGGCGGAGGAAACACTAAAACTGAAGGCATGGTGGAAGCAGCTGATCTTAAAAAGGGGCGTTGTCACGCAGTGTTTCCTGGGTAAAGGCGGAGCTGCGCTCTCTCCAAGGTGCTGTCCTGAAAGGCGAAGAGAGAAAAAAACACTCACTCGCCTCTATACCCAGCACGGAGGAGGACCCGATCGCTTCCGCCGCTGCCGACGGCTCTGGTAAGCGGCGGAAGGCGCGGGAGAGCGACGGGAGGGGGGGCACCTCTCCCGCCGCCGATAAATAAAAATGGCATAAAACTATCCCCTATTTTGTAAACGCTATAACTTTTGCGCAAACCAATCAACAAACGCTTATTGCGATTTTTTTTTAAACAAATATATATAGAAGAATACGTATCGGCCTAAACTGGGGATTTTTTTTTAAAAAATATTTTTTTTTTTTTTTATATATTTTTGGGGATATTTATTATAGCAAAAAGTAAAGTGTTTTTTTCTAAATTATCGCTCTTCTTTTGTTTATAGAATAATAACTACTGCAGAGGCGATCAAATACCACCAAAAGAAAGCTCAATTTGTTTGGTTACAGCATCACACGACCGCGCAATTGCCATGCAGTGCCGAATCGCAAAAAAATAGCCTGGTCATTGAGCAGCCAAATCTTCTGGGGGTGAAGTGGTTAAAGTATATGTGATTCCTTTACCTTGTAAAACAGCCCAGTCAGTTTAATCGCATCAGCCCGGAAGAATTTACCCCCTTCCTGACCAGAGCACTTTTTGCGATTCGGCACTGCATCGCTTTAACTGACAATTGCGGTCATGCAACGTGGCTCCCAAACAAAATTGACGTCCTTTTTTTTCTCACAAATGGAGCCTTCTTTCGGTGGTATTTGATCACCTCTGCGGTTTTTATTTTGTGCGCTATAAACAAAAACAAAAAAAAAAAAGAAGAAGGAGCGACAATTTAGAAAAAAATGCATTAATTTTTTACTTTTTGCTATAATAAAATATCCCCCAAAAATATATATATAAAAAAAAAAAAAAAACATTTTTTTTCCTCAGTTTAGTCCGATACGTATTCTTCTACATATATTTTTTGTAAAAAATTTTTTTAAAAAAATCGCAATAAGTGATTATTGATTGGTTTGCGCAAAAGTTATAGTGCCTACAAAATAGGGGATAGTTTTATGGCATTTTTATTTAAAAAAAAATTTAAAAAAATGGCGCTGATCAGCGATTTTCATCATGACTGCGACATTATGGCGGACACGTCGGACATTTTTGACACATTTTTGGGACCATTCACACAGCTATCGGTGCTCTACAAATGAACCGATTCCTGTGTAAATGACACTGGCAAACAAATGACCACCGCTCCAAGACTCTCCCTACAAGCGAATGCTCCTGCCCCTGTGTGGGAGCCCCAGGTGCTGGCTAATAGCACAACGATTAAAAATCAAAAGGAAGAACTCCGGACAGCCGCACACCGGGAAAATAAAATCCAAAGGGTTTATTTAAATGCAAAAAGACACCACAATCCAAACGCGGCAAAAAGGGGGGTACAGAGCTGATGCGTTTCGCACTGTATTTCAGTGCTTACTCATAGCTATGAGTAAGCACTGAAATACAGTGCGAAACGCGTCAGCTCTGTACCCCCCTTTTTGCCGCGTTTGGATTGTGGTGTCTTTTTGCTTTTAAATAAACCCTTTGGATTTTATTTTCCCGGTGTGCGGCTGTCCGGAGTTCTTCCTTTTGATTTTTAATCGTAAATGACACTGGCAGTGAAGGGGTTAACCACTAGGTGACATTGACCACTAGGTGACATTGTAGGGGTTAAGTGTGTCCTAGGGGCGTGTTTCTAACTGTAGGGGGTGTGGCTGTGTGTGACACATCACAGATCTCTGCACTGATCACACGGAGCAGAGATCAGTGAGTGTCACTAGGCAGAATGGGGAGATGCTTGTTTACATCAGCATCTCCCCATTCTTAAAGGAGATAGGGTGAGAAAAAGAGACTGGACTGCTGGCTAAACTGAACCCTGCCATAGCAGACCACAATCAGGTCGAGACCTCAGTAGAAGACCTCAAGACCTGCTCACCTAGGGTTGCCACCTCATCCCTTTAAACCTGAACACATATGAATTACTCAGGTTCTGAGGCTAATTTAATGCAGATAAGGCACCAAGAGAGGGGCCGGGATTGGCCTTAATCAGCCACAGAACCCGTGTAATTCATACGTGTTCAGTTTTCAAAGTGATGAGGTGGCAACACTATGCACAGCTGAGGACATTGCCTCAGATGGGAACTTACTCCCTTGGAAGAAGTGAGGTGTGATTTGGATGCCTGGTGAGAGCAGACTGTACTACAGAGAACTCCCACTTCTTGTAAAGAAGGAAGAGAGAGGGACTGTCTCAGTGGGATTGAAAGAGAGAGACCACAGCAACTCCCATTTCTGTCTGACTTGAACTGAATTTTTAGCACATGTCTGGGGCACTCTGGATTTGGTAGGAGACTAACGTTACACAAGGGAACTGCTGGGAACAGTTGTTCTTTCTTAAAGGGCCCCAACTTTACTAGCCAAGGTTCTTTGTTCCTTTCTCATTAATCACTGGCCCGTGTGACAAAACGGGGAGTGTAAGAGCAAGTTAGGACTGTCTTTATATACCATTGATAGGTAAATGCAGTTCAGTTCTGTTAATTGTTATTCAAATACTCCAAGTGTTTAACCACATCTCTTAGAGCAGGGCTCTCCGAGCTTTCTAAACAAAGGGCAAGTTTACTGTTCTTTAAACTTTAGGGGGGCCGGACTGTGGCCAAGAGCAGTAGAATGTCCTGGTGTAGGTGGGAGTAAACAATTCCCTATCTTTGGTATTTGGGGAAGGAATAGTGTCCCATCCTTGGTGTCAGTAGGAGGAATAGTGCCCCATCATTGGTGTCAGTGGGAGGAATAGTGCCCCATCATTGGTGTCAGTGGGAGGAATAGTGCCCCATCATTGGTGTCAGTGGGAGGAATAGTGCCCCATCATTGGTGTCAGTGGGAGGAATAGTGCCTCATCCTTGGTGTCAGTGGGAGGAATAGTGCCTCATCCTTGGTGTCAGTGGGAGGAATAGTGCCTCATCCTTGGTGTCAGTGGGAGGAATAGTGCCTCATCCTTGGTGTCAGTGGGAGGAATAGTGCCTCATCCTTGGTGTCGGTGGGAGTAAACAATGCCTTATCTTTGGTATTTGGGGGAGAAATAGTGTCCCATCAGTGGGAAGAATAGTGTCCCATCATTGGTGTCAGTGGGAGGAATAATGCCCCATCATTGGCGTCAGTGGGAGGAATAGTGCCCCATCATTGGCGTCAGTGGGAGGAATAGTGTCCCATCAGTGGGAGGAATAGTGTCCCATCCTTGGCGTCAGTGGGAGGAATTGTGTCCCATCCTTGGCGTCAGTGGGAGGAATTGTGTCCCATCCTTGGCGTCAGTGGGAGGAATTGTGTCCCATCCTTGGTGTCAGTGGGAGGAATTGTGTCCCATCCTTTGTGTCAGTGGGAGGAATTGTGTCCCATCCTTGGTGTCAGTGGGAGGAATTGTGTCCCATCCTTGGTGTCAGTGGGAGGAATAGTGCCCCATCCTTGGTGTCAGTGGGAGGAATAGTGCCCCATCCTTGGTGTCAGTGGGAGGAATAATGCCCCATCCTTGGTGTCAGTGGGAGGAATAATGCCCCATCCTTGGTGTCAGTGGGAGGAATAATGCCCCATCCTTGGTGTCAGTGGGAGGAATAATGCCCCATCCTTGGTGTCAGTGGGAGGAATAATGCCCCATCCTTGGTGTCAGTGGGAGGAATAATGCCCCATCCTTGGTGTCAGTGGGAGGAATAATGCCCCATCCTTGGTGTCAGTGGGAGGAATAATGCCCCATCATTGGTGTCAGTGGGAGGAATAGTGTCCCATCATTGGTGTCAGTGGGAGGAATAGTGTCCCATCATTGGTGTCAGTGGGAGGAATAGTGCCCAATCCTTGGTGTCAGGAGGAGGAATAGCGCCCCTTCGTTGGTGTCAGTAGGATGAATAGTGCCCCTTCGTTGGTGTCAGTAGGATGAATAGTGCCCCTTCGTTGGTGTCAGTAGGATGAATAGTGCCCCTTCGTTGGTGTCAAGCACAGTGTGGGAAACGTGCAACGGAACACACCTTTCCCACACCGCATGCTCGTGTGAAATCGGTTCTCAGGCAAGAAACATTTTTGTTTAGACTGTTTTCACCTTTGATTTGTTTCTTCAACAACTAAAACATAAAAGAGATGTAGAGTGATGTGAGCGGAGAAAGACGGAAGACGGAGGTACAAACTGATGGAACCGGAATCTGTTTTCTCAAGACATCTGATAAGACCTCATCCATAGCCGACCTTTCAGGAAACATGACAGGTGCGACCTGCAATCATATCCCTGGTGACGTCTCTAGAAAATAGCAGGAAACAACGACTGAAAAATTCTAATGAAAATTAAAAAAAAAATTCCATGTGGCAATAACACTTTCAGCATCATTAACCACTTGTCTACTGGGAGATTTTACCCCCTTCCGGCCCAGGCCAATTTTCAGCGCTGTCACACTTTGAATGACAATTGCGCGGTCATACAACACTGTAACCATGAGAAATTGTTATAATTTTCTTCACACAAATAGAGCTTTCTTTTGGTGGTATTTAATCACCACTGGGTTTTTGTTTAACGAAAAAAAGACTAAATGAGGTGGCACCGATGGGCAGCACTGATAGGGGACACTGATTGACAGCCCTGGTGGGCACTGTTGGGAATGCACGTTCCGAACACAAGCCAGTTATCGGCTCTCTTCTTTTCTCCTCACGCTGTCAGCATGGCGAGAGAAAAGCCAATTACTGTCTGACAGCTGATCACGTGGTAAATCGTGGCCTCCGCAATCACACAGCACGTCCCGTGTGATCGGCGATCACTTGGGAACCATGAATGCCAACATGTACTGTGACATACTGAAGCAGAGCATGATCCCCTCCCTTCAGAGACTGGGCCACAGGGCAGTATTCCAACATGATAACGACCCCAAACACACCTCCAAGATGACCACTGCCTTGCTAAAGAAGCTGAGGGTAAAGGTGATGGACCGGCCAAGCATGTCTTCAGACCTAAACCCTATTGAGCATCTGTGGGACATCCTCAAACGGAAGGTGGAGGAGCTCAAGGTCTCCAACATCCACAAGCTCCGTGATGTCATCATGGAGGAGTGGAAGAGGACTCCAGTGGCAACCTGTGAAGCTCTGGTGAACTCCATGCCCAAGAGGGTTAAGGCAGTGCTGGAAAATAATGGTGGCCACACAAAATATTGACACTTTGGGCCCAATTTGGACATTTTCACTTAGGGGTGTACTCACTTTTGTTGCCAGCGGTTTAGACATTAATGGCTGTGTGTTGAGTTATTTTGAGGGGACAGCAAATTTACACTGTTATACAAGCTGTACACTCACTACTTTACATTGTAGACAAGTGTAATTTCTTCAGTGTTGTCACATGAAAAGATACAAGAAAATATTTACAGAAATGTGAGGGGTGTACTCACTTTTGTGAGATACTGTATAGTGCGGGCGGCAAGCGGTTAAAGTATATGTGAACTAGACATGTGCACGGACAAAAAAAAAAATTGTTAGCTTGCGTTTCATTCGTTTTTTTTGCTCTTTTCGGAAATTCGGTAGTCCGAATTTTTAAATTTCCAAATTTCGGAATTTGAAAAAAAGAAAGAGAAATTAGTAAAATTCAAAATAATAACTATTAAATTATAGGTATTGGAATTTCCTTTCAAATTTGGCTGTTTGTGAACATAATGAATACTACTTTATCTGAAGTTAAGAATTATCCCAAATAACGAATGCCGCATCTAAACAAATGGAATGGAACAAATTAATAATAATAATAATAATAATAATAATAATAATAAATAAAAAGGTTTTATTATATATTATTATTAGATCTTTACGTTTCATTTGTTTAGATGCAGCATTCGTTATTTCAGATAATTCTTAACTTCAGATAAAGTAGTATTCGTTACGTTCACAAACAGCCAAATTTGAAAGGAAATTCCAATACCTATAATTTAATAGTTATTATTAGTTAGTTATTATTTTAGATTTTCATTCTTATTTACGAAATTAACGAATTTGTCAAAATTTGTTCAAAAACTAATTTGGAACTAAACGAATTGCACATGTCTAATGTGAACCCTTTACCTTTGTAAAACAACCCAGTCAGTTTAAATGCAAGGCAAAAAGTGTGTGTGTGTGTGTGTGTGTGTGTGTGTGTGTGTGTGTGTGTGTGTGTGTGTGTGTGTGTGTGTGTGTGTGTGTGTGTGTGTGTGTGTATATATATATATATATATATATATATATATATATATATATATATATATATATATATATATATATATATATATATATATATATATATATATATATATATATATATATACACACATACATATATATACACACACACACATATATACATATACACACACACACAGGCCACTTTATTAGGTACACCCGTTCAATTGCCTGGTAACACAAATTGCTAATCAGCCAATCACATGGCAGCAACTCAATGCATTTAAGCATCTAGATGGCCACTTGCTGAAGTTCAAATCTCAGCATCAGAATGGGGAACAAATGGGATTTAAGTGACTTTGAACGTGGCATGGTTGTTGTTGCCGGATGGGCTGGTGTAAGTATTTTACAAACTGCTGATCTACTGGGATTTTCAAAACACAACCATCTCTCGGGTTTACAGAGAATTGTCCGAAAAAGAGAAAATATCCAGTGAGCGGCAGTTGTGTGGAGGAAAATGCCTTGTTGAGGTCAGAGGAGAATGGGCAGACTGGCTTGAGATGATAGAAAGGCAACAGTAACTCAAATAACCACTCGTTACACCCAAGGTATGCAGAATGCCATCTCTGAACGCACAACACATCCAACCTTGAAGCAGATGGGCTACAGCAGCAGAAGACCACACCGGGTGCCACTCCTGTCAGCTGAGAACAGGAAACTGAGGCTACAAGTCGCACAGGATCACCAAAATTGGACAATAGAAGACGGTGTTGTGAATTTATGAAGAAATAAATCTAATATTCACTGGCAGAGATGAGAGATTGAGTAGGCCTAAAAAAAAATTGAAGTGAACTTTTGCTCTTGAACAGCAGATGAACTGGTTGCCTATTTTACAAGTCTCAAATATATAAAGTTTACAAGCCTGTATTTAGACAGAAACTTGCAGGACAATGAGGTCCCATTTCGAAAACAAAGGAGATGGGTTCATATATGTGTGGAGGTTAAATACAACAAAAAAAAAACCATTGTGCTCAAGTAAAGACTGTTTGGACAATTTACAACCATGAAGACAAAATTCAATAGCTGACACCCTGTCCGACAAAGCCTATTGTGTGAAGTCTTAGTTTAGCTGTATCCACACTTTCCTAGCTAAAACATTTATTGGACTGTTCAAAGTCTATTTCAAAACATGGTTTTAAAAGTAGAGGCAACCAGACATATTTTCAAAATATATATATATATATATTCAGAATACAGTGAATATAAATCATTCGAAGTATATGTGATATGTGTAGGTCACAAAAGAAAACTATAATTTTAGTATCCGATGAGTTGATTTAATCGGTTATAAAAAAAAATACATATGAAAATATAAGGTTATTAATAGAATTGTTTTAGGAACAAATTAGTATTAAGACAAACATATGATCATGATATAAATGTATAAGAATTGAATCATGTTTAGATAAACAAATATTGATTAGATACCCAAATTATACAAGTATCCAGATAGATAAAAATTGTAGGTGATGATTATATATATATATATATATATATATATATATATATATATATATTATATATATATATATATATATATATATATATATACACACACCTGTGTCCTTTTCAAATGGACTAAATTTTTACAGATATACAATCATATGCATATATATCACCATTTTATGCAAGTGATATATCAATAATTATGCTAAGCGTATTTGATAGTATGTGGTTAGTAGAATTCCCAAATACTAAAGATATAGATATTTTCACTAAGGTACAATACACAGTATAAAATAAAATATATTAATTTACAGAGCAGCACCAAAACACATGTGGGACACCTGGTGGTTGAAGGTGAAATTACCTTAAAAACATTTAGACTACTGGGAGGGGTGATTAAGTCTGCCTGCCAATAGGAAAGGGACACATACCTTTTGGGCTGAACATATTACAAGTTTTATAATCTTATTGTTTGAGAGGGTATTTAAGAAGCAAGAGAGATAGTGAGGAGGAGGAGGAGGAGAGCTCGGGGGATCCAACCTGAGGAGCTCAGGGACCCACCCTGGGGAAGGGACACTGGAAGAAAAAAAAAACATCTTCCCAGATAGACTGACAGCCATGCCTGGAAATATACTTTAACCTCCAAGGAGATTCCTGAACCCGGTAGCCATCTTAAATCCAGACTAATAGCCATTTTGGAATGGGTAAATATAACATGTTGATTTTATCTGGTATGTTCTCTTAATTATTGATGTATTGAATATTCTATTATTGATAATCATTCTCCAGAATCAATAACCGCCTTTTAGATTTTTCTCTAATATTCAATTTTTTCATTATATATTACTTTTGCACAGTTACCAAATTTTTTTGACAAACAAATGTCTAAATTATTTTTACATTGTCCAACGTTACTTACCTGCAGCATAGTAATGGCTGGGTGTGTGTAAAATACAGACATTCTGTTAAATTGTCAAGTATAAGGTTATTGATTCTACTGAAGAAGTTATCATGGTGATATTGTGTCCAAGGTACTACGCCCATTTTGAGGGTATTTCCATTAGTTGTCAAAATGTTCAAGTAATGCAATCTGTATTTTAATTTCATGTAAATATTTGTTTTCTGTCAACCAATAAATGTGACTATTAAGTATGATCACTCGTCTCCGTGAACAAGTTTTGCATATATAGACTGTGTCATATAGATTGATTTTGTATCTTAAAAATATCTTCGTTAAAAATTACTTAATAAAAATGTGCAGGAAACTGTCCTTAAAAAAGCACAACAAGATAAGGCAACAAGCGAGTTTAATTACCACCTTAATCAGCCACAGAACCTGTGTAATTAATATGTGTTTGGGTTTAAAGTAGGGCTGTTACTGATTAAAATTTTCGTGTTCGATTAATAATTTTTTTTTTTCATCGCTTAATCGACTAATTTCAATTAATTATAACGCACATACAGATCCAACTACTTTTATCTGATCTCCTTGCATTGCAACTCTGCATTAGTCAGTGGTAAATGTGGTATACACTATATACAATCACCCGACACTAGTTAGTTTCCACAATCCATGACTTAACTTCACACAAACAAGTTTCAAATTCAAACTGTAGCACTGACGCAAGTCATTTTTTTCCCCACAGTAGCGTGACAATCCCTCCACCTCCGGTCTAACTGATCACTCTCACCTTATGGCATGGACCCCTGTGCAAACAGGTGGTCATGCAAGCGGGTATCAAAAGGGTATAACACGGACCATAAACTTCTCTCACGTCTCCTTAGATCTCAGCAAGGACGCCAGGTCATGGGTAGAAAGAAAAGATCTAAGTGCTCACCGCTTAACCACTTTCCGACCGGCGCACAACGATGTACGTCCCTTTTTTGAAGAGGGATATCTCGGTAACGGCAGCAGCTGCTGCCACAACCGAGATATCCATCTCTTCAGGCGCCGGTCGGCATTCCGATAATGGTGGTCATCGCGGCGTATTCGCCGCAAGATCACCGTTATCGGCGGCGGGAGAGATGCCCCCCCCCCTCCCGCCGCTCTCCCGCGCCTTCCGCCGCTTACCGGAACCGTCGGCAGCAGCGGAGGCGATCGGGTCCTTTCCCCTCCTGTGCATAGAGATGAGTGACGCTAAGATGGCCGCCACTCATCTCTATACCATAGGAGGGCGGAAGCGACGTCAAAAACGTCACTTCCGCCCATACCTCTTAAAGAGGAATTTTCAAATGTCATTTTTTTAAATGACATTTTTTATTTATTTTTTTTATTTTTTTTCATTGAAGTCCAAATATGAGATCTGAGGACTTTTTGACCCCAGATCTCATATTTAAGAGGACCTGTCATGCTTTTTTCTATTACAAGGAATGTTTACATTCCTTGTAATAGGAATAAAAGTGAGCCAATTAAATTTTTTTTAAAAAACAGTGTAAAAATAAATAAAATCAAGAAAAATAAATAAAGAAAAACAAAAAAATATTTTTTTAAAGCACCCCGTCCCGACGAGCTCGTGCGCAGAAGCGAACGCATGCGTGTATAGCGCCGCATATGAAAACGGTGGTCAAACCACACATGTGAGGTATCACCGCGATCGGTAGAGCGAGAGCAATAATTATAGCCGTAGACCTCCTCTGTAACACAAAATATGCAACCTGTAGAATTTTTTTTAAACGTCGCCAATGGAGATTTGAGGGTAAAAGTTTAATGCCATTCCACGAGCGGGCGCAATTTTGAAGCGTGACATGTTAGGTATCAATTTACTCGGCGTAACATTATCTTTCACAATATATAAAAAAATTGTACTAACTTTACTGTTGTCTTATTTTTTTATTCAAAAAAGTGAATTTTTTCCAAAAAAAGTGCGCTTGCAAGACCGCTGCGCAAATACGGTGTGAAAAAAAGTATTGCAACGACTGCCATTTTATTCTCTAGGGTGTTAGAAAAAAACAATATATAATGTTTGGGGATTCTAAGTTTTTTTCTAGCAAAAAAAACTGTTTTAAACATGTAAACACCTAAAATCCAAAACGAGGCTGGTCTTAAAGTGGTTAAGTATAAGATTTCATTTTTGTGTTCAAAACACAAACTACTCACATAAAGATGATAAAAACACAGCATGTAAAGCCAACAATCGTGTTAGTTCCGTAGGGCAGCAGCGGGTGACGTCATGCGTAGCTCCTTCCCCGTACGCGTTACGTTAAATCAGAACTTCGACGTCACCGGACTCCTCCCCCCTTCCCTTCATTAGCAGATGGAGGCACTTGAGGAAGGGGGGAGGAGTCTGGTGACGTCGATGTCCGTGACGTCACCGGATCTCCGACGGAACTCCCTGAAGACCCGGAAGCCGGCGTAGGAGGTGAGAAACGATCAAAAGAATTTTGATCGATCAAAAAAAATGAACGATTAAATCGAGGAATTAAACTTTAATTTCCACAGCCCTAGTTTAAAAGGGATGAGGTGGCAACCCTAGGGTGGGAATGTAAGCAGAAAAAAGCAACAGTACACGGATCTTTCTAGTTAAGAGCTGTGCAGGGGAATGTGCCAGCAGGAGGCAGTGAAACAGCAGAACACTGATCTTTCCAATGAAGAGTTGTGCGGGGGGGGGGGGGGGGGGGGGGGGGGGCGTGTCAGCAAAAGTCTGACCACCAGAGTACAGGCAGGCTGGGCTCCCAAGCACAAGGCAAAGAAACAAAAAACTGACCACACTGAGACGGATGTGCTTTCATGCCCTGGTGTGGTCAGTTTTGAAATAGAGAAGCAGGAGGATCGGCAGGATGACCGGGTATGGTACAGAAAGGAAGCAAAGCAAAGATACTGCACTTTATAATACAATTAGATGAGAACATACATGATGGAGCTTCATTTACACCAGTGTTTCTCAACCTCCGTCCTCAAGTACCCCCCAACGGGCCATGTTTTCCTTTACTTTGCACATCTGTTTTAAATCAGTATCAATGACATGGTATTGATGAGAGCTATTTTATCTAAGGGAAGTTCCCAAAACATGACCCGTTGGGGGTTCTTATTTTTTTGGGCATGATCGCCAAACCCCATTCAAGCTGTATGGGCCTCAGCCCCTCTGCGAATGAGGCCTTAAAGTGTATCTAAACCCAAGACCCAAAATGTAATATATTGTGGTTTACCAGTCCTTCGATGTAGTGGCTGCATTAGCTTTCTTTTTTTTTTCTTTTCACCTTGTGATCCTGCCAATAAAACACACTTCCTTCTCAGGGTGACCGGGGACTACAGAAAAACCTCCCCCTGTCCAGGGCCGTTTTTAAAGGCAGGGCAAAAGGGGCAGCTGCCCTGGGCCCTGTCATTGTTGTGGGGGCCCAAAGCAGCTGCCTCATACTTGCCAACTATTCTGGGTTAAATTCCCTCGTACCTTGAGGTTTTAGTCCCGTGCTGTGTCCCAATATCTCAGTGTGAAGTGCTGCTACTAATGCTGCCCAGCTCTGCCCTATTGTTGTGTACAGATGACTCACCACCAGACCCTGTGTTTACATGTAAATTGCCGGCATTCATCTGTAAATAGCAGCAGCATTCATATGTAAATAGTGACGGCCAGCGGCATTGATATGTATATCATGCCCCCCCCTGAGGTCATATCCACAGTAATCTCTAGCAACCAATAAACAAGCAGAAATCATGTGCTGTAATCTCTAGCAACTAATCAGTGAGCAGTAATATGTGCTGTAACCTCTAGCAACCAGTCAGTGAGCGGTAATGATACACTGTAACCTCTGGCAACTGCATGGAGGGGGGGGGGGCCCCAAGAAAAGTTTTGCCCAGGG